>VOMN01069327.1:0-38669 GCA_014899125.1 Orchestia grillus | reverse complement strand
CTTTTCCTAGGATGGCGTTCAGGGTCCCCAGCGCAGCTAGCTTTTAGCCTCAGCAATTGTGCCTGCATATAATGCGCCTGCACCCGCCAGTGCGGGTGGGCACTTCTTCCATTACGCTTGCACTTCTTCGTTCTAGTACCGTGAGTTCAGTAATTTTCGACTGCATAGATTTGAAGAGGTTTTCTTCGCTCGTTACTGATCAGCATTTTTAGGTCCATTGTGAGAGTGATTTCAACATTTGACACATTTTTTTCAATATTTGACACATTTTTTTCAATATTTGAACAAATTTAACCACATGGACACTTTGTATGAAATCTATGCTCTTGGCGATGAGCTTATTTAAATATTTACGATAAAAACGAAACAAATGAGACGCGAACACCAATGAAGTTATTTCATTCGAAATAAATGAAATTTTCTCAATAATGTTTACTCTGTGAGTCATTCTTATGGTTCCTGTCATTTTAGTGATTTTTGTAGCAAATTTTTTCTAGCTGTTTCTCTAGTATATTTTTGCTCGAACGGATTTTTCTTAACAAGCTGACCCGAGGTGTTTCTCTCGATACTTTTCGTTCAAGCTGTTTCCTCTCAGTAAAATATCATCCTAGTTCTTTTCCATTAACGAACTCATCGTGGCAGTTTCTTATAACACCCGTTCCTTCGATTTCCCCTTATAATTATCGCTCGAGTATTTTCCCCTTTTTATTTTCATTTTACGTATTTCTTTTTCACAAACTCACCCTAACAAGTTCTCATTGTAATTTGCGCTCTGCGGTTTCCCTGTTTCATGTTCATGCGAACGGTTTCCCCAGCGCTGCAGGGCGCAATGAGCAGAACGGTGCTGGTAGCGCTGCCCAGGGCTGGTGGGTCTGCAGTGGGACTTCTAATTTGAATAATGGCCTGGCCGGGCTTTGATCATCCCGCGGGCAGTTGATACTACTCCCACTTTTATGTCCGTCTTTGCTTCTGACAGCCAGCCCATAGAGTTTGGTAGCGTGGCCTGCCACGTAGGTTCATCTTTTCTTATTTTCGTGTACCGAGAATAGTATTTACTCGAGTGCAATGGAATGGTGGGAACTGGTTCAAGCAAAGCCGTCAAGTATAACTCTTTTAGAGTTTTTTAATTTAGCTTTGATTGGTTACCTTATGAATTTTTCAGTTATGAGCTAAAAAGTCTCGGAGCTATAATACATTGTTATAAATCCTTTGATAAATCTATTATGAATAACCATAAGCCTGGTACTCATTACTGCACATGGTACATTATTGTACGTTAAAAATAAGTTCATGAAATGTGTTGTTTATATCCAGACAACTTCAGTGTTTATAAAATCTTCCAAAATCAAAAATATCGATCAAGTTAGGCATTCTTCGATCGAAGCGTCGTATATGATTTTTCGCATATTCTATATTTTTACATCGTAAATTTTAAATTTGGATTCGTGCAAACGTGACTCCATTTTCCGCCTAGACGACTACATCCGGTGATGGAGGCGAAATTACTCTGCCTATATTGCCTTGCGATATTTTCTGAACCTCGATTTACAGTCCATCAAATATTTTCTTACCTAAACTGCAAATGAATTTATCATTTATTCACAAGTAAAATCACCCATTCCATTCCCATGCCTTTGAAACATATTTTCAGTGTCAAATAAACTTGTTTTACGATGATTGTTGAATAATTGAAGTGAAACTAGGGCTCGTCCTCCACGCAACTTACTTTGCATTATCAAACCGAAAAATTCACATTTTATAACGTATAACATGCATTTAACATGCCTATCACTCCTTGAAACAAATTAAAGGAATATCTGAATTTCCATCCCCCAAACTTCCGACGGCCAAAGCTTCGCATGGAGCTCCTTCCCTCTCCGCTTCCNGTCAGCTGTGCCCACACCATCAGAGGATGACGTCGTAACTCGCGGCACGCCTCATCCATCGCGGCGCCTTTGATGGCCGGCGGGCAGAAAGCGCCGTGATATTGACCATGGTCCCGGCCTCGTATGGCACCAATAAAGCAACAAATGAGGCACCTGAGAGCCCTGCAGTTATCCACCTCAATATCGATGCTCGACATGCCCGGCCTTCAAATATTTATTCCTCGGCAGATTGCACAAAAATGGTTACCCTCTCAACAAAGGTGGCGAGACGCGTTCATTCTGCCCGCGCACGCGACACACGCCGCCGCGTCACAGCGCCGATGTTCGTGGCGGTTGAAGTGGCACCTCTGGTGGTGATCGAGTGTCTCATCACCGCGGGGGGTGGCAGCCCCGCCAAAAATCCCCACGGGTGCGGGGATAAGGATTTTAACACGTAACTGTACCTTGTTTTATCATATCTGATACAGTTTCATCCCCGGGATGTTATATGAATTACTTGAAAGAACTATTCGAACTATTCCAATCAGAATTACTCAAAATTTATTTTTTGACCTTCAAAAATATTAGTGCATTTGTAAGCTAATGCATTTGGCTAGGACTTTTAATGAAGTGATGCAGTGCACGACATCTGAGGACTCGGATGCGACGGACTGTTGCGTTAGCGCGTGCTCGCGCTCTTTTTCTTGTAGAAAATGAATCTTCTCGAGTGAAAAACGAAGTGTTACAAAGAAGTCATTCGCTTTACTTTATTCTGAAAGTCCTTCTTAATTTTCAGCCCTTCTGGAAAATTAATGGATCAATTCATCTTCAATTTATATTTTGAAAAATTCCGTACCCAATTTCCTTCAACCATGATTTGTTATTGAAAGAAGCGATTTCCCCCCAATGGTTCATTCGGGTGACTCAAAAGCGAATAGAAAATTCCTATTTTCGTGTGGATTTAAATTTAGTGATTTCACGTTTAACAAAATAAACTCAAAAACGATTGTTTTTTCAATTGCGAAAACCAGACTAGTTTTTGTAGAAATTCTGAAGAACATCTTTGTGTGAACTAATTTATCCATGTAAACCACCAAAATGCTTAATAAAAAAATGAACAACTGAACATTTTTAAATGAAAATTATGAAACATTTTGTGAACCCCGAAAATTGAAAAGCGGTGCTTACAACTGATGTTAAGGACGACTTCCATGTAAATCACATCTTGCACGGACTGGTAGACGAAAATAAACGGGGTTATCATAGCGATAATTTCTTGCATTGATTTTCCTCGATTTCGGAATCAACAACCTTTATTTTAACACATTTCGTATAATTTTTTCACAAAAATCTGTGTTTAGGCTTTCCAAAATCGACTAAAAAATTATTCGAGAGTAGAATAACTGGGAAGCATTTCCATGTTCTTGAGACTAGTAATGCGCTGTGTACAAATAAAACTGAGAGGATCCTTTGACTCATGAGCCCACGGCCAAATGATAGTTAGAAAATGAGTTGCGCCGCCTATCAGGGGATATACGAAGGGTATAACACTATAATCAACAGAAAAGAAAGTTATTTTCTGAGTAAAAAATGAAACATACGAGTACAAACGTGCAGTTTTTACAGTTAGGTTGATGGTGCTAAACGCCATGAAGTTTCGTACTTACCCTATCATTCCACCGCAGATTACGGAAAATGGATCGGGTTTTTATTGTTCCTTCAGATTCTTGAAAAATTCCTAAATTTGTTATCTACAAAGATTTTGAACTCGATATTCAGTGGCCGGCAAAGAGTCGTTGGAACTCGGCAGGAAAAGCATTTCAAGCAGTAGATGGAAGTTATTCGGGATTATGGTTGCGGAAGAGAAAGTTTTGGCTTACAAATAAATGAAAGACATTTTTAATAACGAAATATTTCTAAAATGTAATGGTTATAGGGACATTTTTTAAAATTTTCTTTGGCGATTGTGAATTTTTTAAATTATACCCATTCACAAATATATCTATTCACTACATCCATTCACAAGTACATCCATTCACTACATCCATTCACAAGTATATCTATTCACTACATCCATTCACAAGTATATCCATTCACTACATCCATTCACAAGTATATCCATTCACTACATCCATTCACTAGTATATCCCTGTAAATTACGAAAACGCTCTAAGTTTGCGGTTGTCCATGAATTTCAAACAAAAATGAGCATTTGACAACTATGACAGTTCTGTAAGTAGAAATATTGATATTTGACGACTATGACAGTTCTGTAAGTAGAAATATTAATATTTGACAACTATGACAATTCTGTACTCAGAAACGAACGGTAAAATATTTTTTAACGGCTTTTTAGTCTGCTATTAGAGGTCATAGTATGATAACGAGTCTGAACAGCTTCAGTGAAAGTTAACGAAATCAAGACGTGTTAATTCTTGCAAAATTTGAATAATAATTTCAGGGCTTTATATTTTTGATGCTTTGATAAATTTCAATGTCTTGCATTTTCAGAAATTTTAATTGATGATTCAAAGTTTCTCGAAACTGCAATCGTGCTCAAGAGACTGTGTAAAAACATAAATATTCCTTCTTAGATTACGAATCTTATTTAGTAAACATTTTCGGAGAAAACGTACACTTGCGAAGATCTCGGATTGAAGATGCAAAAAACTTTTTTCAAAGAATTCACGGTGTTTTACATTTCTTCTCTGAACTTGAGCAAGCAAAATTTAGGTTGAAGAGTGATGTTTCTTGAGCTAGCGGCAATGTCGGAATTGCACCACGACTCCAAACTGAGCCAATCGCCTGTGTTCTCCCTCATTGATTCTGTCTCTCTCTCTTTCTGTTTCTTTATCAGCGTCTTTATTTTGTTATTGCGTAAACGGACGAACTCTGGAGGGGGTCCAAGGAGGCGAGCCCTGCAGGCTCACAGATGAAGTTCTTCCCACGGCGCTCTGGCTGAAGCAGCCTCCAAAGAGCAACAACAGCTCTCAGGGCAAATACTAGTGAAGGCAGCAGCAGAAGCAACAGCTCTCAGGGCAAATACTAGTGAAGGCAGCAGCAAAAGCAACAACAGCTCTCAGGGCAAATACTAGTGAAGGCGGCAGCGAAAGCTATAACAGCCTGCAACAGCTATCACTGCCACATCTGCAAATCTAGCAATTTTTCAGACAGAAGTATCCATGAAATTTCTACATTTTCTGTTTAGAGAAAGGCCAACTGTACAGGACAACAGTAGAAATGATAAATATTTCTATAATAACAACAACGAGATACAAACCAAACAGCAGCAAAACTATCAATTGTGTCGTTAGCAGTAGCCGTCTCTTCACTGCTGCCGCTGTCATGACGCTCATGGCGCTAGTCTACTGGCAAGATAAGACACGTAGACTGTAGCCCTCTCATAATACTAGATCTTGGAGGTCCAGAAAAAGAGGCAGATATGCATCAGGTCTCGCATGAAGGTAACAAAATACATTCATATGAAATCAAACTTCACTTTTGTAGTCAATACAAAATAAGAGCCTGATCATCACCATAAACACACTTGTACCAGGCACCACAATACAACGACATCAATGGCAACTACACTTACAGCAAGCACCACCACCACTACCATCACTAAACTAGCAAACACGCCATTAACACCTACGCTTACAGCAGCCACCACCACCAGCAGTAGAGCAACATTAACATCTATAACAGGTACCACCACCACAACAGCAACAACAATACTAATAACTACAACAGGCACCATCACCACCACCACAACAACAATAACATGTACACCTTAACACCTACATCTACAACCAGCACCACTACCACCACACCAGCAGCAGTAGCAGCAGCAGCAGCCCGAACAATAGCAAAAAGAACAAGAGCAGCGGCTGCGTGAGATACAATAGGAGCAACAACAATGGAAGAGCAGCGAAATAGAGTGAGGCTGGAGCGCTGCTGAGGGTCTCGTTGATCAATACCCAGGAGGCCCTTCATTGTTTTGCCTCAATAAATGCCCTCCTTGCGGAGATCAGCCCTCCCTCTCTGCACATCCATACTGCCCAGGCAGGATGCACGTTATTTCGCAAGCGCTGGTCATCTGCATTTTTGGGAACATCCTCTCTGTTCTTTCCACTTTCTGCGTGAGTGGCTAAACGTACGAGTAAGCCATGGATGTCGAGACTGGAGGTGCGTTCTTAGGAAAGGTATCTCTCCCTCTCCGTTCCACACATTCACCTCTGCCTATGAATGATTTGGTTGTGGATTGAGGCTGTGAGGGCATTTTTTTGAAACAGCATCTCTTTCTCTTTCAAGTTTTATACATTCATGACTGCTCACTTACAGTACGCTCTGGATCACGTTTTTTATGTGATTGAAAAGAAACTGTATGGACATCGCTAGGAACGATAAACCTGATGGAAAAAAAATCCTGGTTATTTCTTACACAGAAAAATCGTAACGTAGGCTCTTTTACTCGCACCGCTCTACCCCTCCTGCGAAATGCTGCCTCGTGATAGCGTTATCGCACGCAGATTTCTTGTGCCGCTGCTGCGCTCGCTGACTTTTCACCTCCAGAGTTTCTGCTTCTGAAACTGCTTTACAAAGAGCGTTTGCACTCTAAAGTGGGGCCTAAAATGCTTCTGCCGAACAAATGATGTACTCAGAGTTCTGGGAGACTGATATGTCTACTAAATCCTTCAGGCCGGAACGTTTTATTTTGAAGTATTACTTTGAAATTACTAAATTAGCGAAATATATTTATGGCAGAAACCATCGTTTTAGGTTGGTCAGACACCATTGAGAAGTAAAACGCTGGCACTTGCCTGTCAATTCGAATAACTAATCCCACTGTATAATTGTAGCCAGTGTTGCTTGGTTGGTTGGTCCGTCCGTCCGTCTCTCTGTGACGCTCTTAAGGAATTCGGAGAACATTCCCTGGTCCGTATGCCTTAACTAATAGCGAGACTGTCAGATAAGGCAGTCCGTGTCAGCGATACTGAAAATAAAATTAGTTCATGTCAGAGCTACCGTAAATAAGAGGGGATTTCAAGAATTTCACAATATTTATCAAACCATTTTTGAAGGAGCGCGTTTACTAGTAATTAAATAAATAATCTTCAGCTCTCGTTCTTTCAAATACGTTGTAATCAGCTTCGACTAAACTAGCCCATTTTAGAGCCTAATTCATGTTGGCATAACCTCCACTTGAATTTGGGATACCATTATTCTTCCTTATTAAATTCATTCCAAGTTTCACAACCCAGCATTTATGTGGTCGTTGAAGTAGGCGAATATGTGGACCACAACCACCAGCCCTTATCCAAATTTTTCGACCTACGCAAATGCCGCTTTTTCGCAGCGAAGAAAACGTGTCCCGACGGGCCGTTATCTGACGTGCAGACCGGGTTTCCGTGCCGGCGACGCGCTGTCGAAGTCTCTCTTATTGGCGCTGCGGCGTTAAATCTCTTTTAATTCTTGGGGCTTTGCGCTGATGGTCTCCAGTGATTGCCGTCATGCTGGACCGAGCCGATACATGTGTCCGCTCACCCGCCCCTTCTTCAGGTGCGGGGGATGTCGGCCTGCAAGATGAAGAAGACACTGCTATGATGGCTAGGAAATGACTTTATCGTTAACTCGTACTGTAGAAATGTTTAACTCGTACTGTAGAAATGTTTGTTAACTCGTACTGTAGAAATGCTTGTTAACTCGTACTGTAGAAATGTTTGTTAACTCGTACTGTAGAAATGTGTGTTAACTCGTACTGTAGAAAATTGGGGAGCCTCACTCTTGAAGTAGTGAGGACTGTGCGCTAGACCGCACAGAAGATGAAAATCTTCTTCCTTGTAAATGAAATGCATAATTAACGTACAGTGAATAAAATACTAATTTCCAAATCGCAAGCCGCCTTTCAAAAATAGAGGCATCCCTGATAGGAAAACACTGATCAACAGAAGCTTCGAATTGTAAATATCTGATAGACGTTGGAGAACGCGCGAGATGTACAGAAGAAAGAAGAAACACTTTAAATCAAGATCGTACGTCTCAGTCTGTACATACCATTCGGGTGTAATTGAGCATTTAGTTGTTACATCATTTTGCAGGTGCAAACCATTTCATTTCCACTAACCCTAAATTTTCCGACGAGCTACAAATCTCACCGTGAAAAACGGACACCTTTGTTTAAAGCTTCTGTCTGGGGACAGACGCCGTCAATGCTACGCTATTGGATAATTTACAGATAGCTTTGAGTTGCAGCGCTGAGGAAGAACGAGTGCTGCCGCCCTGATTTTGTGAGAGACCGACTGAAGAAAAAAGTGGATCACCTTTGATGAAACAGCCTCGGCGTCTCCGAGTCAACTTCCGTTCTGCAACTTCCAGGCCAGGATTCGAGTCGGAGGACTCTGGTCTACAGCTGTGCTGTAATGTGGACACAATAATGCAGTTTTGTCCTGAGTTGTGGGAAAAAATTGTAGCTCTGTCAAATATCGACTCGACCACTTGACTTGCAGGCCGTAATCTCGTTACTCGCAGATATGAATTTTCGAAAATATATTTTCGCCAACTTAATTTTGACGAACCACGGCTTGTAAAAAGTGATGGTTTGTGTGTGCAGTAGGGATGAACTTTAAAAAAATTAACGAAGCATCAACTATTGTACCAACTCGTATCACATTAAGTATCAACTGTTGTATCAATTTTTGCCCTTGAATCATACCGATAATTGTTTATTGATCATCCAATTACCTTAATTTAACAGATTCATCATTTTTTTCTTTCTAACAAAGCGAACAATGTTCGTCCTCATGTTATTAAAAATTGCTCACTGCAAAATGTTTTTTGCATGGGTTAGTGGAATACACACGATAGTTAACATAGATGCAAGTGAAGAAACTTAACTATTCTCTAAAAGATGATTGTCAAGGGAAACACGAACTGGAAACTTCCTAGAGGAATGCCTGTGCATCTGGACGCGAGCTAAGCCGACCAATCACAGTCGAGATGATATGCTCAGCAGGAGGACAGAGGCGGAATGACGAGAGCGTTCAGCCTACGTGTGTCTGTATTTTTTAGAGCATAAAGAGAACATGTAATTTTTAGCTTTGTTTCATAGAAACAAAAGATATTAAAATTAAAACAATGCCGTACGTTCAGTTCTAAGTCCCTCAAAAGGCATATGATAGACTATAGGAGTAGGTCAGTTAAATTGTCTATCTAATGTTATGGAGACTGGCATCTTCAGGACAACACCGTTAGGTTGCTTCAACTGTAGGCAGGCGTTAAGGACCTCTATCTTCTGTGCTCACTTAGCTTCTTTTCGTTTCCAAGGCTTCTTCGCTGATTATTCTTAACTTTTCTTCTTCTTTTTCTTAACTTTGTTTTTTACACGTGCATCCTGTGTGGGAACGCACCTTGGGCATAAGTTCTCCGTTTTTTACAGTCCATACTAAATGGTCCCTTCTAATTAGGTGCGAGATAGTCTACGTCGCTGAAGCTCTGTAATCTATGCTGCTGCTGCTACTGCTGCTGCTGCTACGACTTCGTTGTAAAATTGGTGTTGAAATAATTGTTTGTATTTATTAAGATGCTTTAATTATCAACTCCAAGTAGATAACTTGAGAATGATTAAGAAGTTTGCAAGTGTTAACGGAAGTTATAAGTGCTCGAAGAAAGTTAGCGGCTTGCTTAGTCTACGAAAAGTACTCGCCTCACCTCAGTCTACAGTGTCCCCCGCCCAGGGTCTCTGCAGGCGATGTTGCCAAAACTTTTGCGCCTCATTTTCTTGTTATCTACAAACTTGCTAAATTTCTCTGGGTCGTCCCCTCGTTGCGAGAACTTCTTCGATCAGGCGTGCTTTAAAATGCGAGCTTACCGTCATCCGTTCCTGTCCCTCATCCTACGCTTCGGTGCAGCTCAATTATTCTCTTTCTTTGTCGACCATAAATTTCTATTTACTACCAATAACTCTAAAGTCAAGTACCCTCGATTTCTTTTGTTCAATGCGTGTTTTGAATCTGCATCTGCCAGAGTCAGCGTTTCTGCAGAATAAAAAAAACTTTCAACGTTGTAAAACGTCGCAGTGGCAGTTGTTTGAAGGACGATTTAACTTTGCGCGATGGTTCGGTGCTTTATCCTGCTGAAAAGGCATTATTTACCGTTGATGTTTGCACAGTAATGAGAGGATTTGAACGTTTTCCAGTGCTTATCGGCACTTGCCCTTCACTTGTTCTCACTGAGCTGCTGCACCCTTTGAGGGCGAAAATTAACACGTCTCGCAATTATCAAGTTTCTAAAGCTCGTCTTGTTAATTAAGCGTATCAAAAAGGCTTCCCCATCGACAATACTTTGCAAATAAATGAAGAGTTTAAACTTTCTCAAATTTAGCTCTCGACAAAGCACTTCGAAAACTTTCTCGTTCGCGCGAGATTAGAAATGAGCTCCGTCCTTTCATTCCTATCCTTTTTTCTCAAACTACGACGTGCATCCATTCGTACATACAGTTGTCAACTTACGACTTATGCAATTTACGACTGATCGTCTTTACGACCGTCCGTCTCGTCTAAACACGTACTTGTAAGCACTAGTAAATTAGATGAAGCCCTGTGTTTGTGCTGGATTACATTACTAGACCAGGAATCTGAAGGACTTGCAAAATTAAAGCTGATCGATCTGGAAGGAGAGCTATAACCAACAGCAGTCGTAAGTCAACGACTACCTGTACATTATATTTTACTACATTCCGTGCGAGGTGTACGCTACTCGTCTTACATCCAGTCCGTTTACGTACCATGCGTGCTGCACAACGTCCGTATGAATATCACTCCTCTCACGCTACGGCCGTATGAAAGCCGTGTGTCCGACACTCCGTCTGTGTACACACCACGCACTCACCACGCACTCACCACACACCACGTAGGGCGAGCAAGTATTTCTGCAATAGCTTCATCGCATGCCGCGGGGTTCGTCTAATCCACTCTGGCGAAATTTTGTGTAGGGCCGAGCAATGTTCCCGAGGCTCTTTCGTATTCAATGGCAGATCGTTACGAGCAGCTTTCTTGCGAGACCAAACAACAGAAGCAATCTCGGCAGGCCATCCATTGTCTTGTTTGTTAAAGCATCTAACTTGCAACTTGGTGAGCCTATTTGCATTTTTTGTGTCCTCTCACAACCTCCAATACGGTCGGACCCACTCAGCCGAGCAAAGCTTTATTATCTGAGAGCACAAAGGAATACAAACGAGATTATGGCCCCAGATAATCACAGACACATGAAAAAACACGAAATGTGTTGTTGCCGCATTGTGTTGTTGCAGCTTCGTGCGCTGTATTTTTGAAATCGTATTTATTATGGAGAGAGTTTCAGAAAAATCACGGCGCTATAAATGAGATGTGCAATTTCATGGGCCTAAAGGTGGAGTTTTTCATCTGCTGAAATGAGCCGTTCCAATATGTCATTATGAAACTGAATCACAGCCTAATGCAGTCATGACCCGCAACTTAGGTGCAGATATTACTCATCATTTAATATGCATACTCTCAGGGATCCTGCTGGTGAAATTATTCTTTAGTATCTCATTTTTTAGTTTTTGTTCATTCTGACTGCAAAAACCGTAAGTAGCAGCTTACGATCACGGCTGTTTAAAGGATCGCAAATTCCCTTGTGCTCTTGTGAATTGTCTTCCCATGGATGTGTCTATTTTATCCATTGATCTGAGGTGTGGGTCGGTAATGGGACGGAGGCGAATCGAAATGAGTTGTTTAACTTACAATACGGGTTCTGCAAAATTGAAGTAATTTCCTGTATGAGCATTCACTTGACGTAAAAACAACATGTTTATGGCCACTCGTCGCTGAAAAACATACGTTCATTTTCGTGCTCAGTGTTCCCTAACGTAAGATATCATTTTCATTTTTTTTCGTCCTGTTATCTGAGACTTTACTTTTTTGGCCTCCTCGTCTATGCCATTTTTCAACTCAAAAACGACTTCCCCTCGACTCCGGTGCTTCTCCTCCTCCCCCCCGCTCCTCCTCCACTCGAGCCGGGACTCTCCGTCAGTGTCGGCCGGAGCGCCGCGCCCGGCCCGGCCTGCCCCATTCCGCGCACGCGGAAATTTTTTAGAAGAAAATTGATGTGCCACTGGACTGGGTTTTTGCACCAAACCCCTGTGGGATGGGCAGCTTTTCTAACTTCATTTCTGCTGTTTTGCACCTGTTCCTCAATTGATTAACATAACAAAAAGGCTTGTTCAGCGCGAATAATCGCTTCCTCTTTTGAAAAAAGGTTCTTGTTGGCGCAGAATTTCCGTGTTATTATCGCTCGTACCCAGTCCATTCTATGGCGGTATGAGAGAAGTCGATGCTGAGGCCTGCAATATCCGGCATCTAATCCGGTGGCATCAAGGAACGCCTGTGGCCTAACTTTTAAATAAAAACTTTTCGTGATGGAGCCTGTCGATTGGAACCAAGGTAGAGAAGCGGTCGGTTTTGCTACGGACATGATAGAATTCAACTCCAAATTGAAAATCAATCAATGAAATAGCTCAATGTAGATAAAATGCGACTGTGAAGCTCGCAAGCTTCGGAGACATTTTCATTAAAGTTATCTGAGAAAATTCTGAGTGTTTGTACCAGAAAATTCCCCCTCTTCCCACCAAGTTCCGCGACTAAATTTTAGCCTTCTTAGCAGTCGACGATTGGAAAGTTTCAATGATATTATGTATCCTGTTGTATGGAAAAAAGTCAAGCTCTAACGGAGGTATGGTAGGGCAAAACATCCTGAAAAACGCTTGATTTTGACGTCTCGAGGCTCACAACGGACGTGTTGAATGTTGTTTAGAACCCTTAACTACGCGGAAAGATATTCCTAATGTCAAGATCTACGACTCGGGAATCAAAAACTGTGTCAACTTTAGCTTATCAGAACTGTATATAGAGTTTGATTGACTCTCCAGGACCCTCGTGCTCCTGCCCCCCCACCCCCAGGGGGCGCTGCTGCGCGCACGACGTTTCCTGCCGTGGACAGTCTGGTGCGCGCAGGAGCCGCTCCACAGCTCGCGTGACCCGCCTAGCGTTCTGGCTCGATTTAGTTTTTATTCGAGGAATTAAGGTGTTCCTCACTGACAGCATCGCATCCGAGTTGAATTTGAAGGTGTAACAAGTGTTTAGGGGCGATACTGAACTAGGCTCATCCTCGCCCAGTGTTCATTCTGCTGTTGGGTGAACAAAGAGTATGTATACTTGTGCGTCTTAATTCCCGGCTCTTTAGTTCAGAAAAGCTCAATTTCAGCACAATTTTTTCAAACCGTAGGTTTTAATTCACTGCTCGTTAATTCAAAGAGGCTCAAATTTACTTGAATTTTTGAAATCGTAGGTATGAATTCACGAATTTTGCCTCACGCCTGATTCTCGTAAGTCTCGAATAGTACGAGCTTTCTGATCGACTCGCAACGAACGCTCGCCCGATGAGGACGCTCTACTGCTCCACCTGGAGAGCTGAACGTAAGCCCATTGAACGCTCCGTCGCGGTTGATATCGAATTTCTTTAAGAAAAACCCACAGATTTCCGTGAAGGAGACAGCGCAACCGAGCACCTCTGATGATTCTGAGTCGATATTACTGCGGAAATCACAACAGCAAGAGTCTATTGTCCGAGTTTTTCGTCCGTTGAATTAATGGTTTTATTTTAGGAGAAATTGTTGTTTCTCCGTGCATGTGTTACTTTGATTTATATCCTTCAAGTGGGCTTAATAAATGAAATAAACGGGCGGATGTTTCGAATTCTACATCTTATAACCTTCAATGAAGAAATGGGGGGAAGAATAACTTCAGGCTAATTTATTCATGTATTGAATTACTTTTGAAAACAAAGCCAAATTTGAAGCTTTCGTTCATTAACCACCAAATGTCATCCGTTACTCTTAATTCGATACACTGCTACAACAACTACATGCAAGACCCCAATGCATTCTCACATTAGATAGACCAGTTGCCGGCACGCTTGTCAGAAATATTTTGGTGTACTTGTAAAGGATCGTAGCACTAATATACGCTTGAAAAATAAGGACAATGTGAACATGATGAACTAGCGAGGAAACCGGTAGCGAGGTAAAGCGATACGACGGAGCTAGGACAGCTAATGAGTGAATGCGTCGTCCCGCGAGTTGTAATTGCATTCGGAGGAAAACTCGTATAATAAGAGAAGTATTTTGAACGCACCATAAAGGCATGCAAAAATGTTTTTCTGGTGGCATTTGTGGGGTGAAAAGAGCAAAGGTACAGGAATGAGCTCGGCAGTGAGCGTGAGAACGCTGCACTCGGTGTTAATTAGAATATTTGTGACCCCCAGGCTCCATATTGAAGAGAGTATTTTTTGAGAAAATCGACTTAATTATTATGCATAAATATACGCGTTCCCGCAAAAATGACGGTGCCCACCACAGTTTATCCTTAAAATGAATGACTTTTCTCAGTGGAGCTGCTCCTCATCGTGTCTTTTGAAGTCACTATCATAAACAAATTATGTTAAAAAAATACTGTCATATCGTATTCTATTAAATAAGAGATTTAGCTTTCTTTAGATTACAATAAATTACCATATTTAGTATCCTATCTACGACACTGCCGCATATCAGCGCCGCTCGCCGCAGAGTTGGCACCGGAAAAGTACCATAAAATTTTTTTCATACCTATGAATACACGACGGCTATTATAATAACGGCTGGGGTTAGTCCCAAATTTTCAAGCAGTTAACCACTACTCGTCGTTTGGGAAATGAAATTAACTAACGCAGCACAAATCGGCAAGTAAGCCATATCCTATCTAAAAAAAGGGTATATGTATGGGCTATGGATACACTAGACTGCAGTTAATTGGACCCTTACCTCAGTGTTTCCACGAGCTGTCTTTCATAATTTTCTCATTTTAACGATGGAGCTTCAAAAAGTTCATTTGAATAGCTTTTGTTTCGTGACGAGAGACTAGAAATAAATGAATAGAACATTAGTAGGGCTGAGTGCTGGGAGGGCTCGTTCAGGGGGTCTTCTCTATAGGAGTCTGTACGCCTCAACATTTATATCACAGATAACTAACCCAGAGATCTAATTTACTCTGAATTACCGCAGTTTAAGGTTTCACTAGCTGGCAGGACCCCCGAATAATTCTTCGTTAGAACCTTTGAGAGTGGAAGTTTATGATGAAGCTGTAGCATAGATACCACAATGATCTTTGGATTCATTGATGACGAGTGTGACACGCATAGATATATACAAGCGTAGATAGTGACAAGCGTATGAATATATAGAAAACACGTATTATTATGTTGTGAAAGTACTCGTAACCCTACCAATGGCTTCAAGCTGAGGGGTCGTAATCCCAAATTTCAAAATTAAGTTGGACCATGTAGGGAGTTCAGTAACACCACACGTGTGCCTAACTAGGATTAGTCCATTACTAACGTCAACAGCGTCAGAAGATACGCTCTCGCTAATTTTAGCATATTTCATTGGGAGAATATATCTACGATGACAAGTATTTTCAACTGAACTAACACACTAATAAGAGAAACTAGCCCTTGCCGTTGAACTGTTGTTCACGGCGGCACCCCAGTGTGGCCCAGGCATGAAGGTTCAAACATCTCCATGGTATCCAAGGTAGATGGTTTTCATTTAGCATAACTTGAGTTCTCGTGCTGGCGGCGCCATCGCTCGCTTCGTGACGAGTGTCATCACGATCTGCCGGCCCTGAACCTCTATTCTTGTCGCTCTGGTGCAGGCCCTACTGTCCTCATCACCCTGGTCCCTGGCAACAATATGTGTCTGGAAACTGAGAGCGAAGCAGAAATATCGTGCCTTCACAATTCTCATTCTATGAGAATTGAAGATGAATCCATACGCACAAACCTCGTGCTATAGCTGTTTTTTTTTGTCGAGTCTGACAACGGCTGAGAAAACGAAGAGCAAATTTTGAGTTTGTTTCATTTTACGAACGTGAAATTGATCCACTCACTAGGAGAAAAGAGCCTATTTCAAGTGCATCGTAATGAACGTAGAATACGCAGGAAAAGATGAAAACTTAGTGAACGTACTCAGATTCGCGACTAATAAAGCTGAAATAGTCTATAAGAAAGTAACTTGAAAAAATGCATGTACAACGGGCAGGTTGTTTGCTTATTATTCGAGAACTGCTTCAGAAGTATTGCGTGAATGAATTATGGATGAGGTCTGGGCTGCTGACCCTTGAAGACAAAACGATCTTGTCACCCAACCTGACTAGGTCGCACCTCTCGTCGTGGCCCAGCACGCACGGCGGCGGTGGGGGAGTAAATGGTGACCAAGCTTCACCCTGAACGCCGCCAAGCCCGTTGTGGTTTGGGGGAGATTCTCGAGCCAAGAGTGAAGCGAGCACCTCGGCCGCTCTCCGAGGTAACTTTAATTATGACCCTGCAAGATCCGATATTAATTTCCTGGGCGTAATGACGACGCCGAGCTTGCATCAAATTGACGAGCACTCGGAGATAAGCTGCCCTTCTTTCTGGGGCTGACGGGCCAACGGGCCGGAAATGGAAGCCCTCGGGATCTGGCTAGTCATTATAGGAGAGGGAACCGCACTTCTCATTAGGCTTTTGTCTCCTCCAAGACCATTGATGAGGATATTTTAAGGAGCCTGCTGCCCGGAGTTAGTTGGCCATTGCGTGAATTCAGCGAGAGAGAACTCTGCGCTCGGTTCTATTCAAAACTTGCTCTCGAGATGCTCCAGAGTCCAAAGTGCGCGAACTGTTCTTGTGTGCGAATTAATGCCCTTCTAGTTTGGAAAGGCTTGGTAGCTTCTGAGTAGTGGAGATGAAATTCATATAAGTAAATGAGAAGCCCTGATGAGGTCTTGGGTTACGCCTCCAGGGTCGCTCGGCCGCAGCCCCGCTGCACCGCAGCAATTTGCCTCC
The DNA here is from genome assembly GCA_014899125.1 of Orchestia grillus. Taxonomy (NCBI): domain Eukaryota; kingdom Metazoa; phylum Arthropoda; class Malacostraca; order Amphipoda; family Talitridae; genus Orchestia; species Orchestia grillus. The sequence goes on along the minus strand of VOMN01069327.1, from coordinate 21,873 downwards.
AGCAAGTCATCTCTTTGGGATTAACCTAACGGTGAAAAAATGTCCATAAGAGAAGTAGATTCTTTGCTTCTGGAATGAAGTCGTAACCATATTTGTTTAGCAATTAACCAACTCGAAACGTTTTCATTAAGTAAACGGACCTTAAAATGGGTAAAAACGATGATGCGTTTTCCTCCAACAGCTGCCACATTCGAGGAGTAACCATTTGCGTCGATGCTCAAAAAAATTCCTTTAGTATTCATGTAGTACCCTTTAGCATGCATGACTGCACCAAGTTTGCAGAGTTGCGAAGTGCAATTGGACTCAAAAACCGTTTTCCTGAATCCAGCGTCCACACCGCATTTCGCAGCCAACAAAGTTAGAACCGCCAGAAAAGACAGGCGTTTTTAACGCACATCAGAGCGCTGCAGTCTCGGCGTACACTGCGCCACGTACCATCATGTATCAGGGCCGACACTGGTCGCTGAAGTACCCTGAACAGATGTATTTTGTTGGTTTGAATGACTTCAAACCATGCTCCTGTATTTTTATGCTTTTGCATTGGTCGTGTCTGATTGAGCACAATGAAATCTTGGGCAGACGCTGGTCCAACGTTCACGTCATCCTAACTCAAAAATAACGTGAAGTCTATTACTACAACAACAAAACCAACTTTTGCATTGTCATTCAGGATACATCCCGGTCTAACTTCTTTGCCGCACCACCGATAAATTTACTTTTTAGTAGATAAGCATACTTCGAAGTTAATAAATAAAGATAATCTCAGACAGCCCGTCGGAAAAGTTGTACTGGGATGGTTTGGAATGTTGGAGACTGAACAGCTCCTGGCTTAGATGGCTAGGAGTTCTCCCACATAATTTCAGCTCATTAACACCTCATCTCACTTATTAGTAGAGAAAATTTAACTCATCACTGTGTCGATAAAATTTCAGGTGCAGGAAATATTATCGTGAGTCATTTTATTAACAAAGTTTAGGGTATTTTCCAACATCACGAACGTGATTGTTCATTTCAAGTATGATTCCAGTTTTAATTCAAATCTCGTACATTTATAAAATCAAATCTTGTAGACAGTCTAACTTTCATCGATTGAAAATTAATCGGAAACTAATTGTTTCTATTGAGAATCGATAAGGATAATTCGATACTGGACGAGTGAAAGTGTTTCCCTTGCTGTTGCGAAAGGCTGTGAAATGCCATTGCCAAACGCAGCCTTCGTTGTGACTCATTTTTTGATAATAGTTCATTACTGTTGCCGTTGTGAAATGCATCTATTCCTCAAAGAGAAAGATCATCACCAACTGCAGCGTTCATTGCGGTCCATTCCTTAGTAATAGGTCAGTCTGATGATGTGCTTTTGTTATCAGGTAGAAAAAATTACGTTCTGTAATTACGAGGAAATTACGAGAGGAGCGGGGGCAGCGAGGCCAGGGCCTGCCAGCGGCTCATCAGGACAGCTCAGCTCCGACGGCTGCAATGGCTCATTAATACTGATGAGGACACAGTCTCCGCAGCAGCGTGGCAAATCTTTTCGAGACTACAGAACTTCTACTTTTTCTTTCTTTTCTTGCTTAAAGTGTTGGTTATCATCACCTCTTTCAGAGTTCCGCAGAATCGGCAGCGGCGTGCACGATCTTTCTCCTGAAGGTTCNCATATCGCTACAAGTTCGAGACCACGCAACCAAGAAGCAGGTCGAATATTAATGTCCCGATTTTCGAGCTAGGATCTATGCTTTTATTTGAAATAGACAATATTTGGGACAGATATTATGAGCCGAACTTGCTCCTAATAAAGCGATGTGGGTTTTGACGGAGCTGCATAAAACATACCTAGTAGCATTTACAAGATCATTTTAGCACGTCGAACTTGAGAGGCTGTCGTTGCTTTACATATGCAGGTCACTGCAGCAATTTCTCTGGCTGGTCACCTTTCTTTATAAATATTTTTCATTGTTCATCGCACAATGAATTCTCATCGCGTCTTTGATCTCAAAATTTTTCACAAACAACATGCTTACATTTCGCCTCAGTATCGAAAAGGAATTCGTGGCATTTGGAAGTCCATTTCATCGGTGCTATGACTAAAATATGTGTTTGATGTTCACACGATTCTGTAGTGCATGAAAATGATGCTCTCGGAATTTTTGCGAAGCATATTTTCAGAGAAAAAAATTTCGTTGTAGTTCAATTCAGTAAATTGTTCAGTGATACTGCATATTTCCAATCGTGATGTATGTTAAAATTTCGCTGCAAACAATTACTACGTTTTCGGGCTCCAGTGTGAAGGAATTAACATGTTTACGCATCACGGCTTGAGACACTAAGCCTTGCTGCGTGTAGCTCATGTGCGACGACGTAATTCCGCATAATTCAAAGCGCTTTTCTTTTTTCTGACAGGTCTGCAGCGATGAAGATCGAGGAAAAGGACGTGGCATCATCGTCAGGCGTGAGCGATGGCGACGAAGAGGGGGACGAGGAAGAGGAGATGGCCTCGTCACGAGTCAATGGCACCCAAGAAAAGTCGCTGAGCTTCAACGGGCCGCCGCGTCCCCTGCAAAGTGGACGGGACACAAGTCTTCTTGTTAGTTCAGTGGTGACAAGTTCGGCCGATGTCGCTCTCGAAGCCGCCTCCCAGGCACAGCCCAGAGACTCGCTGTGCTCTGGCAACAAAGCTTGTTGCCGCCACGCCTCTGCAGACGACACAAAGAAATGCCTCTCCTTAGTTTACGCTGAGTACAAAGGCCAAAATTCCTCCGCAGCCCTAAAGCGCCGGCAAATGCGTGAGACAATTGAAGAAAAACCTTTGGGAGGCAGCGAAGGGAAGCACTGTAGCGAGTCTCATTACAAGAACAATTTAAGAGTGTCGTTCGATTCTTCAGAGGAAAGTGAAGATGCGAGAGACAGGCCAAGTGACGAGCACTACGAAGGAAGTGAAGAAAATGATGAAGATGAGAGCCACAAAGACCGGCTCTACCAGCAGAGCAGGTTTATCCACTATCAAATGCTGCTCAAAGAACACGCGTTTGAGGAGGGTGGAGATGAAGAAGAATACCTTAGGTTTCTCTATCACCGACATCTGTACTACAATCAACTCCAGAAAATATCCCCGAAAAATATAAAGCTCTTCAGAAGGCTTGAAGAGATGCAAAATGCTCGTCTGAAGCAAACGACAAGCTCCTCTCAAATGTCCAACAGCATGAAAGCTGAGGGAGCAAATATAACGATGGCGGATTTTGACTTCCGAAGTCGGAGTAAATATTACCGTAAGACTAAAAGTCAGGAGGTTATCAATGCGGGCAGATTGTCGGGCTATCGAAACAAATTCTCGACCAAAACCCTCGCACATTCATCTCAGAGGCTCAACTCACGGTCCAGCTCAACCTTCGTAACCTCGTCAAGCCGAGGGCACACTACGTGCTCAACTTCAACTTTTGCGCATCTTGACAATTTCCTCACAATTCCATTCCTGCTGCTGGCATTCCTGTCGTTCCTGCTGGTGGTGGAGTCTGTCAACGGCTGTCGCCTGTCGGAGTTCGCGTGCGCCAGCTACGACTGCATCAGCGCAGACGCCTTCTGCGACGGCGAGGCCGACTGCCCAGACCGCTCCGACGAGCCCAGAGACTGCTCGCGTGAGTAAAGTTAATCCAATATTCTACAATTCAAGGGATTTGTCCTTTGGCTTTCTCTTGATTTTCGTTTCTCTGGAAGTGAGCCGTCCAATTAAGCGAGTGGAGCGCGCAAGATTTCTCCCCGCGTATGGATGATTCCTGTCTTTCACTGAGTTCCTGTCCCCCGTGTAGTCCCGGATGTGGAGTTCACAGAAATGATTTGTCACTCAATTCCAACTGCTATCCAACTCCTTTACCTATAAATCTTATTCAGTAAAGGATTAAAAATAATATCGAACAACAATACAAATTTCAAAATGTGAAGTTCACATATCAAATCGAATGAAGCTCATTGGAGCATTTCATCGAGTAACGAAATTCACAGCAGCCGTTAAGGTCTCATTTGCAAAAAGTCACTTGTCTGTGTCAGTAAGCTTTATGTTTCTTGTCCTATCTACTTTTGCTAGGCCTACTGTGTGGTGACTACCGACGCTGTGAGTCCGCGTTGGGAGGCAGAGCGATCATTGATCTCGTTGCACAATGGGGCTTCCTTTTCTCAAAGGCAATCGAGCAAAATGTTGCGACAGTTGCTCCTTTTTTGGTCTTCTTAGGAAGCCCTGAAAGATCTTTCCTTCTCTCCACAGCTCGTTCTCAATAGTAGGTACATCGAAAGGACGGCTTCGGAGGAGAAAGGATCTTATATCGTTTCACAGTTGTGTCTTACTACGGGAAATGCTCTTATGTGAGCCTTGATTTGACTTGGTTCATTTCTGGCAGCACGCGGCAAAAACAAACGAGTTCAGTGTTTAATTTAGGAATGAAGCAGGGCTGTTTTTAGAGAATCTGAATTTGAAGATAAAGAATAAACATCAGTGAGACATTCTTTTTGAAACGAACGTTTCGAACTACGTGAGAATCCATCATTCTCGAGCCATCTCTATGAGAAATGGACGCGCTTGCAGCTCGGCTACGAAGCATAAGCCACAGGGGGCAAGAGCCCTCGGTGTCCCTAGGCTACAAATGTTGTGCTTTTTACGATGCGAGGCAGCGACACCGTTTGAACTGGGCGCCTAAATGTAGCGTCCTAATCAAAGTTTTTGCCATTCCTGACCGCAGGCGCTTAGGTATAATATTGCTCACATGGTTCATTTTGGATCAGACTCTAGTTGGACAATTTTGCAGTGATGCACATTCATTATAGGCTGCACTGCTGCGATGTTATTTCTACGAAAACTTTAAGAAAAAGAAAGGAAACAATGTTAGTAAAGATTAAAATTTTTTGGACAGCGTGCATTAGATGCTTTCCACTCTCAAGGCATCAGGTGTGAACTCGATTCAGTGATAAGGAATATCGAAAGTAAGCTCTGAATGGAAGATCAGTTTCATTTATGGGGGGAGAAAACTAGTTTCTTTTCTAATTGTTTGGATGGAATTACTTTGCGGCATTACACTTCCATTACACGCGTAGTGCGTGCGACACGGAAGGGTGCTGTTCCCTAGGTCTTACTTACGCATGTCAGCGTGTTGGCGTCGGTCATTCAAGGAGGACGCTCTAAATTGTAAATAAAAATATTATTTACGAGTCAATCAGAAGTGTGGTGCGCTTTGAGACCTTCGTGAATTGGTGGTCAAGACACAAATTCATAAATTTATGGCCTCTAAAAATGTTTTCACGATTTATGGTTTTCGTGAATTAAGGACTCGTGAGTTAGAGTCCTCTCCTTTATGGAGCCTGGCGAGGCGGTTCCGCGACCGTCTCGTGAGGCTGTGCAAGCTGGAGTGTGGGGTCTCGTGAGAGGCTGTGCAAGCTGGAGTGTGGGGTCTAACGCTTTCTATCCTAATCCTTGAGGAAAAAATTTCGTTAACGGGAAAAGTAAATTCGTCCCCTGCACTTCTCTCATAAAAAGCTGCTTCCATTCTAAACAAGAAAATGTTGGTGCACACGTCAGCAAAACATGTGTAGAGCAAAATATTCGTCAGAGACTATCAAATATCAAATATCAAATTTTGGGGCGCTGTGTTTCTGGAAATATTGTGATAAGTGTCTTTATCTTTCACCTCAACTTTCAATACAATATCAACCTTGCAGTGATATTTCTTAGGACACCTTGTATTTTTTTGCAAGTCACGTCTTGTTTATTTTCACAACATTTCCTCGTGTGGGTCGTGGAGCAGAACGCTTGATTTTTGACCGCCGCCTCGGAAGGAAAAGCAAACTACTGGCTAAGAATTAAGGCAAGATCGTTTGGGGAGAATGTCGTGTATTTGCAGCGACTCCGACACGTCGGCAGCTGCGTCGTAAAGCGCAATCACTGAACTCTTTATTACGGACCTTGGAATGGAACTCAGGAACACACCGACAGTTATTGCCGAACTCATCGCTTAGAAATACACGGCTCTGATACACGGACGCTCTTCTATTGCGCTGAAGGGCGCTCTTCATCCAGTCGCTCCAGAGTCACAGGAAGTTCAATGTTTGCCCTGGAAATAACCAAGCTGGGATGCTATTCGAGGGCTCCTCCTCCTCGTCGTCGTCTTCTCCTGCCGTCCCGCGCTGTCGTGGTCACGTGTCTGGCAGGGCGCACAGCGATGTGGTTCTTAGTGTTAACTTTGCGTGGGAAAACTGGCTTGGCGAGACTGAAGTGCGCCGGGATTTTCGATTAAAGTCTTCACTTTATTTATTTCAGGAGTTACGGCGTATGGTTCGAACATGTTCTTAGAGTCCGTTTCTTGAAGTTGACCCACAAAAATTCTATCAATAAATTCATTTATTTAATTATTTTATGATGACTGTCTGAGCTTGCATATCTGATGGTGAAATCAATACTTGAACGCTCCATGAGCTGTTCTCTGCTAAAGTCACTGCGCTACGAAAAGGACTTTTAGTCAAGGTATTAATTCTGACATGACAGTTTCCCGGAACTTGAAATGCTGCTGTGGTGCGACGCAAGTCGAGCATTAAAATTTCAAACCATGGATCATTTTTGTTGCTTCTGATTTTAGCGCAGCAATTGGATCCAAACTCGCATCATACGTTCTGGCACTGAATTACGGCCCGATATTATGGTAGTCAGTAATGCCAAACTTTAGCATGGTCATACCCCACACTGGTGTATAAAGCTATAACGTTCCTGCGTCATACACTATAGCACAGAGCTATACCATGTTCATAACATCCATTACAGCACGGTCATCCATTATAGCACAGTTATACAATGGTCATACCATGCACTATGCCACCAAGTTATATCCTAGCCAAAAATTACGCCCTGCACCGCGGTGATCACAGCAGTAGAGCCCGCAACGGAGCAGATCACTGCAGTAATTCAAGGGTTTGCCGAGCGTTCCCTGTGGCTGTGCAGGACGGCCCAATTGCACAGCAGACAAAATACACTCGGCCTCCGTGGACCGCACATATAGCGCAGCGCAGAAGCTGCTCAGGGTAGCACTGCCAGGCCCGCGTGCCCGGGACTTGCGTTTAAGCAAAAGCAGGAGTTATTGATGATGGACCGCGTGTCGAGGCTTGGTGCCGCACGTGTTGTGTGCCTCAAATAGGACATACCTGCGCCGTCGCTGAGCAGTTCGAGGGCTGAGACAGTTGCGAAGACGAGGGGGGCCACCCGCCGCTGGCCCAAGTGCCAAGCGCGATTCTTAACTGGGATTGTGTTCATGCCACACACTGTAGTACTAAGCTGTATCATGCATAATTATTACCACGCATTATGACATTCCTCTACCGTGCCACTAGTCCGAATAATTTACTGAGGGACCTTGCAAAGCTTACTAACTAGTGAAACTACCGCAAACGAGGGAGATTAAAGAGAGATAGGAAATGCAACAGCAACACAAGGAAATACAGGAGACGCGGTGTGCAGCACCCGATACAGGAGACGTGGTGTGCAGCACCCGATACAGGAGACGCGGTGTGCAGCACCCGATACAGGAAACGCGGTGTGCAGCGCCAGGGAAGTCCTAAAATCTAAAGGGAAGGGGGACTAGGACCATTTATCGGTGATGTCTGTAACGAAGACTTAGGGCCGTCGGCAGCGGTGTTGGTGGAGGTCGGCGCCAGGAGGTCAGATGGCAAGAAGAGCTTGGCACAGACTGTGTCCGAAGAAAACAGCTCAGCAAACGTAAAAGAAACACTGAGAGGAGAAAATGACACTTTAGTGGATCATTCGGCGAGTGTGTTGAAAGAAAATACGAAAGTAACGGTGAAAAAAACACAAGGAGGACGAAAAAAGATACTTCGGAGGATCATTTGGTCACCCGTGAGGACTGTTGGGATGTGCTTGTGCAAGGGAAGGGGACTCGGAACAACACTGGTGAAGCCTAAGTCCTGCTTCACATACAGATGCCAGAGAAAACAAAAACGTTGTCTTCGTTTTCTTTCAAGACGAGAAGCAGAACTGGACAATGTGGCTGTTCAGGAGTGAAGGTTGCCAGGACTGATCGCGTCTCCTCGTGAGATTACCTTTATTTTCCTGAAATTGCGTTTGTACGCTCATGCGAGAAATATTTTTGTTTCTTTCCTGCTGCACTTTTCGCGCGCCGTTTGGGTTTGATAGAAGCTCAAATTTCTAGGGTGTAAAAACGACAAGCCGAAACCGGGATTTCTGGAGTAGCACCTTATTAAATTGAGCTATTTGGCGTTTACCTTCTCACATAGAAAAATGCTCGGTAGAGCTTAGTAAAGCGCATGAAGATATTTTACTGTGCTCTGAAAAGAGGTTTTAATTCAAAATGAGATGCTGGTAAAAAGAAACTGTAACAAAAGTTATGAAAAAGACATGAAGCATAGGTTTCGGTTCATATTTCTTGGACAAAGAATTAAGGAAAATTTCTCCAAAAATTAACACAGAGGCGTGTCCAGCTACGTGTCCAGGTGACACAAAGGTGCCCAGCTACGTGTCCAGGTGACACAAAGGTGTCCAGCTACGTGTCCAGGTGACACAAAGGTGTCCAGTCATGTGTCCAGGTGACACAAAGGTGTTCAGTCAAGTGTCCAGACCGTGAAACGACCGTCGAGTCTCGCGCTCTGCTGGAAAAGTATTTGAAGATTTTTTCGTGGTTTTCACACTTCCTTTAAATCTTGGCCCCCTTTCCTGACACAGGTCGTCGAGCCGAATGAGGTTGCAGTTAGAGTTCGCTCACCTTTTATTAAAAAGAAAGAGCCAGTCCGTGGTGCAGCCAGGGTCTCCATTTGAGCGAAAGTAAAGCTCAGTTGAAGCCTTGGTTCTTTATGAACTTTTCTAAAGATGCTTTGATGAACAAATGTAATGGCGGCTTTTCCTTGAGTGACTTTTAATTGCTCATCTACAGCCCCGCGGCCCCGCTGCCCACCACCTTTTGGCAGTGGCGGGCGCGGGAGGCGGGCAGAGCTTGGCGGGGCGGGAGGCAGCGCGTCCGCATTGGCAGCTTTGTGGAGTTGTAACAACGAAGTTACAGCAACAAAAAAATTGTAACAACGAAGTTACAGCAACAACAAAACTGTAACAACGAAATTGTTGCAATAAAGAAGCTGCAATAATTAAACTAGTAGCAACGAAGTTCTAAGAAAGAAATTGGAGCAGTTACACGGTTGTATCTGTGAAATATCTGCCACAATTCAGTTGGATAATAGCAGAAATATCAGCATCAGCAGCAGCATGAGAAGCTGCAGCGGTGCTGACGGCACTGCTGACACTGGCGTCGTAATTGCAGCTGACATGGCAGCTAGGCCGTCTGGCCGCCGAGAAATAGACGAAGAACATTTTCAGACGAAATACGTTAGGGCACATTTCTAACAAGGAAATAATTGTGCCACATTTTCAACAGGAACTGGCCGAGAGTCATTTTTAACAAGGAAATAATTGTGCCACATTTATAACAGGAACTGGTCGAGACACATTTCTGCACAATAATGGAACCTGTTGTGCAACCATGAAACACACAGCACAAGTGCAGGCACAGGTGAGCGCTGTTGAAGTGTAATTAACTGTTACAGTGTCATAAAAATAAATTACGATATTGCTCACTGAATTTTAATCTATATCACTTGCTAGTAATCGCTGTTTGCATTTTTTCCCTAATTGATTTTGCGAATAATATACGTAATATAAATTTATGCTTTGTTTCCGATTGTACAATTGATAACGCAGGGAGGTTGGTTCAACATTTGTCTCGATCTTCAGGCTTCCTAAAGGAATTCCATTTTACCTTATTCTTCGAATTATTATTAGCTTGATTGCTTTTACAGCACTAAAGGTCCGTTAAAATAAAAAAATGATAAAAGAACGCAACGCGGTTGACGTTTGAGCCCCCATGCATCGTAGCGACTACGTGGAAGAGCCAACCGAGACTACTTCTTCAGCCATCGTCTGCAAACAACGTCCATATCTCAAGTTCGGCAGCAAAAGACCACCTCCTCTTACTTAATAGTACGAAAACCCGGTATTAAAGCCCCCTTTATTCGCAGTGGACGTCTTGAAACGGCCCGTAGCGACGACTTATTATCCCTAAGAACCTTAAAAAAGACGGTTCTCTCGCCCTCACCCTGACTTACCTCGGCCAGAACCGCCGGTGTTCTGACTCTCGGAGGTTCAGGATGCGGATGAGGATCGCTCGGTACCTCCGCACGATCGCTGTATTTTATACGGTTATTTGTAGGCTTCGGGAAGTCGTGCTTCACGTCCACACCAGCCGTGTTTACAGCAGCAAACGCCTCCCCGCTCCCTCCTCTTAACATCTGGTGATATCGTTTATCGAAGTCCCCCCTGCATCCCCCCTGGCCCCGAGGGGGAGGCTATTCAGAAAACGGATGGCCGTTGCACTGCAGGCTCGTCCGTTACGAGCCGTACGGCCGCTCCGAATACCTGCCGTGTGCTCAGGCTGTGGAATAGGACCGTGAACCAGCCAGGTGGTTCTCAGTTGCTGTGAACCAGCTAGGTCGTTCTCAGTTGCTGTGAACCAGCCAGATGGCTCTCAGTTGCTGTAAACCAGCCCTGTGGTTCTCTGGTGCTGTGAACCAGCCCTTTGGTTCTCTGGTGCTGTGAACCATCCCTGTGGTTCTCTGGTGCTGTGAACCAGCCCTGTGGTTCTCACGTGCTGTGAACCAGTCCGGTGGTTCTCATGTGCTGTGAATTAGCTCAGTGTTTCTCAGCTGCCGTGAACCAGTCCGATTGCTCTTAAAATCCAAGTCATAAACCAGCCTAGTGGGGCCTCAGGGGCAGTGTTCGAGCATTTGCTCTTTGGAAAATGACTCACCAGAGCGCACTACTCCTCAGTAGTGCTCTGGTAGAGCCTCCTCTCCAGTAGTGTTGGACTGTGGCGACCAGCGGTCCTGCTGGTCCAGCGGTCCATCTGGTCGATTCCTGCAACAACAGGTACTTTAAGTCTGTTAAGAGGCAGGCAACAGCACATATGTGTGCTAGGAGGCAGGCAACAGCACATATGTGTGCTAGGAGGCAGGCAGCAACACATATGTGTGCTAGGAGGCAGGCAGCAACACATATGTGTGCTAGGAAGCAGGCAACAACGCATATGTGTGCTAGGAGGCGGGCATCAACACACATGTGTGCTAGGAGGCAGACAACAACGTTCGGAATTGACTACAAGATGTGGGAGGACGTAGACTTTTGAATAAATCGCTATTTTCCTCCTCGTAAACCTCGATTTAGTTATTAGACGAGGAAAATTATTATAGCTCACCATTCATAAACAAAAATAAAATCATACACTTGAACTTGTTTAAAAAAAATCACTTTTTGGTCGCTCGAGAAAATCTTCTGATACACAAGTGGCAGATCCCAGCAGTCTGGGATACGCTGCTAGTAAATCGTTCCATGAATGATAGCATCAGACAAAATTGGGTTTGATAAATATTTATAGGGATATTAGATTCCACCGGAGCGTTGTGCAAACATCCATTTCCGTGGTATGGCTCGAGAGGCGCGAAACAAACCGGAGGTCGGATTTCCGGTCATATTCTTGGAGCTCAGCCTGGCGGGCAGCCGAACTGAGGGATGCTCAATGGGCTGTCAGTTGAGCACTCAATGCTCTTGTTACTTCCGACGGCCGCGACCGCTTCACTCGAGTCTGAACCTCGACCGTAATGTTCTCAACCTCGACGTGACCTGTCGATTAGCCTGGCCACATGATTGGTGCATATACTTCGAAGCACGTTAAATTAGGATTTAAAGGTTGTGTGGTGTCGCTGTATAGGTAGACTTTTATGCTGTGAAAAACTTATATCGTGGAAGAAATTTTTCATCGGCTTTTAAGTAATCTCAAATAAAAAGTCGTTTACTTCTACAATCTGCTTGGTTGCTAAATTTTAGCTCAAACCATAGCGTTCCAGAATGAAAGTTCTACGAATCACGAATACTCATTTTACGAATCGCCGAGTCCGAACGCGGGCGCATGCGCACCTATTCTAAAGCTCAGGCTCCTTTGATGCTTGTTCAATTTAGTTATAAATAGCAGCTGACTCCGACAGGAGCCTTTCTTGTTACGTTTTTGAAAGACGGCCAACGCTTGGCATCGCAATTTTCTCGACGCCTTCGTTCCTTGTGACTTTCGTAATCTGCAGGAGCGTTTTATTTCACATTGGCCCTTTTCTGGCAAGAGTGAAGTCGTTTTTTGAGGACATGAAGTCAAAACTCCTTAACTCGCAGGCTTTCCGGGCTGGCGCTGTAACTTCGTTTCTTATTTCAAGAATTTGCCGAATATCGGAGTCCCTGAAATTTTCACGTGGGTACATCGTAAATGGCGTAAGCTCGACCTAAGGAAAACATAAGTAATTGTCACTCAAACAACGTTGTTAGAAGATTCACAAAGACTTCTTAACTATAACTACAAATGAAAATTTAGTTTGACGTTAAACTTCTCATCAGACAAAAGGGGGCTTTATGAATAACAGATAGTATCAATACTTTCTGTTTCTGGTATGATGAGCTAGTTTTTGACAAGGGCCAATATGACCGACCAGATTCTATTTTTAAGAATCTAAACCCTAACATTTATATCTTTTACAGGGATCGTGGCACCAATGTAGATCACGATTTGAAATTTGAAATCATTTACTTCCGAGGTATACTGAATTTGTGTTTTCATGTTTCTTTATCTCAATTGCAATGTCTTATTTAAGACAAAATTTGAATTTTTAATACAAATTATAACTATTGTTCCTGAAGAACGTGTGTTTGCAAAAATAAAATAACTAAAATTTAGTTCTAGGGGCTTGCGTTCCCTAATCTTTTACGCTCTGAATAATTTTTTCGCTGTAATTCGATGTTTAATTTTGTTCAGTGTCGGCGTGTTTGAACGATTGAAGAAAATGATAATACAGTACCCTGCCAAAACATGTGTCGCACCCTGGTACAATGTATGTATAATTTAAACAATTTGCAAGAGGTTCCTTGATAAAAAATTTAAACAAAACGAATATAGTAACAATAGTTGCGTTGTGTATCACTGCTGGTCAGTACTGCACCTGTTCTCTCCACGACAACAAGCATGAATAATCGACCCGGAAAATAGGCCTATAAAACAATCCTTTGTCTATGACAAAGGACAAATTATAGGTTTCAACCGAGGGGCAAGCCCGCCAGAGAAGTGCCTCAAGCGATAGCAATGGGACTCTGGACTGTGCCAACAATTGTTCAGGGGGAAATACCGTGACGGACAGTCATTCAGTGGTGACAGTGGCAGAGCTAAAATTACGGATACTCGTCACAGGCGTTCTCTGAAGAAATTAGTAGAAACAAACCGGCGGAATAGTGTTCAGCAGATGACCGGTATGTTCAACGAAATTCGTTAAACATTTCAGCTCGTACCATGCTCCGAGAACTGAAGGAAATGGATTTAAAGGAGTCGCGCTGCCACCAGAAAACCATTGATCGAAAAAGCCCATCTTTGTAAAAGACCACAGACTCGACTGTAGAGCAATGGAAACACCTTCTATGGTCACATGAATCTGGTTCACCATGCTCTAGAAAAATAAGAGTTAGAGCGAGACGGGAAGCCCATGAAGCTTTGGATCCTTCATGCATCGCTCCGACAAATACACGCTTCTGGGGGCAGGGTGATGATCTGGGGGTGCTTCACGTGGTTGGAATTTAGTTTGGAAACCTTGTGCAGCAACAAAATAAAATCTGAGGTCGATTTAAATATCCTAGCGGACCAAGTAAACGAGTTTAAGGATTTTTATTTTCCTGACGATTCCGGCATTTTTCCAGACGACGTCGCTCGCACTACCGGTCTCATGTAGTGTAAGATCAGTTGAGATCACGAGGGATCATTTTCTCGTACGGAATGGTTTCCACAGTCTCCTGATTTAAACCCTCTTGAACATTTGCGTGACCAAATGGAAAAGAAGCTGCGAGCCTCAACACCTCCTCATTCTTGGTCGGAAAATCTTCCTCAACGTTTGCTCGTATGTTGGACAAATCTTCGTTTAGATTGTTCGCAAAATCTTGTAAAATCTAAGCTTGATAGAATGAAAACTGTATTCCGTGTAAATGGTTGTCTAATAAACTTTTAAGCTTGATTGTATTCGTTACAATCACATTTATCGAACGTGCGGCAAACCTGTTAGGCCGGGACGAACACGAAGTGCGTGGACGGACGAACTGCAGCACGGGATTGACGCGTCACATTCGTTATCGGATGTGGAGATGTGAATTTCAGCCCGTTAAAGTAATGCTGAAATGATACATACAAAAATTTTGATTTACGTGCTTCTTATCCCTTTGATGCCCAAGTTATTTTCCAGTTCATCACTATTTTTTCCTATTATATGAATTCTCCCTTGGAGGCACCTCAGTACTACATTGGATAAAAAACCAGCATAAGCAGGAGGAATAAATTTCTTGTTGGTAGGCTACATGTTTGTATTAACAAACGTACGACATATGTTGAAGAAATTTAGCTGAGTGAGGCGAGTTCGGTACACGGGGCAGAGAAGCGTTAACAAGTTCGCCGCCCCGCTACGCACATGCGCGTCATGTAATCTTGTATCTCGCTACTAATCAGCTCAACTGCTTTTTCGTTATATTCATTCACTATCATTAGCTTTTGCTTCTAACGAACAATCAAGTCTTTATTGGAGGTGTGTAGACTACATACAAGTCGTTACAATTTTTAGAGCCATAGCGTTAAGAAAAATTTCAACTTAAATTATATTAATAAAATATTCATGAGAGCATGGAACAGCGACACCAACTCTTACGGGGGCAGCGAATGTGTTGAGAGTCGCTTCAATTCTTACAAATCCTTTTCCCGCACCCACAGCTTGCAACCGGACCTTCTACGGCGACGTCGGCAAGAGCTACGAAGTGTCCGTGAAGAAGCCCCAGGACCTGCTGACGACGTTCACGTGCCACCTCACCTTCGTGGCGGGCGGCGAGCTGTACGGAGACCTCGTGCAGCTCACCATACAGGAGTTCAGGTAGGCACCATGTGACTTTCACCTTTTCCCCTCGGCACGCTCTGTGCTACGTTATTTTTTTTCAACACCTTGTATTTCAGGTGCCACTTCGGTTCGTTTGTTTACTGATGTTGTAATTGACTTGAGAATTGGACATTGACTCGTAATGATTATAAATAAATTAGCGAAGAGGATACGATGGACTTAATTTCATCAGGGAAAGTACCTCAATCACACTAAATAATGCCATTTTCTTGGTCAACCGCAGAGCACAGTGATTTCCTCATTTACATCAATTTTTTTATTCTTTCTTGTAAACCAGTAGCTAAATAAACATTCAAATCTGAAGTTAATTTGAAATAAATCTTTATCAATTTACTGAAATTTTCAATTCAGTAAATTAACAAAAGTTTATTTCAATCTAGAATTTCTGATAGCTTTTGCTATCCTGCAAGCTTTACCGGTAAAAACAAAAAAATCTCAAACTTAGCCGGTAACGTATGTTAAAAACATGAACACGTTTTATTCCATTTATATTGCTGGTGAACAAGTTATCTCAGCTGAAATACGTACTGAGACTGTCATCAATACAACTGTTACCACGTTCACCTATTACCCTCGTTCTGATTCAGTATTTTACCCTCGTTTTGATCCAGCATCTTTAGCATAAAATCTCTACAAAAAGGACACGATGGGCTTGTCATCAAACGTGACCAGCGTAAATATTTATTCCGCTGATTTTTTACCACTGAAATTCACGAGTCGAAGCCTCCATGCTGGAGTTTGTAAAACAGTTTCACACAACTCGACACGAGTGGAGAATTCCATCCACGCGATGGAATTGGCGTGCCAGTAATCGAATGCATGCTCTGTTGAAGCGTCAGCGTCTCCAGGAGAGAAAATTAATTCACGAAGGGGAGTGCGCGCTGCAGCGTGAATGCAAGCAGCCAAGAGGAAGTTTAGGGTTGAAATGGCGATTGCCAGACTCGGGCAAAATAAAATTGTGCTATTTTAGAGGAGATCTATTGAGTGGGGAACTGAGGCCACTGCTTCATAGTAAATTTGTTTGCAATCTCAGCGCGCCACGCACTTAAAAATTTGATTTAATGTTAGTTATTAAATTATTTCCTCAAATTGAGCGTCAGTGAAGATTTTTCATCCGCTTGACGTGTACAAATGTGAGTCGAGGGAAGAGCCATTCTTCTTTCACAGCGACGTAGGTTTCCTTTGACACCTTTTTTGACCATAAATATTCATATTTTGGTCCATTTCTTACACTCATGAAAGATCTTTCCATGTTCCCAATTGAACAGTATCTTGTTCCTGTGAATAAACAATCATGATTTCCAACAAACTCGGAAAGTCATTTGGAATTTGACGGTTCAATTTGGGAAGTTGGAATCGCCTTCACTCGGACGGGACAGACGAAAAAACTCGTTTTTCTAAACTGCCAATTCAGGTGACGCATCGCGCAGGTCTGAATGAGTTGAGATTTGAAGGGCACGGTCCCAGTCTCATCAGATTGATGCACTACGTATAAATAATGCATTACAATGCACTGCGTGCACTAAGATGTATAAAAATGCACTGTGAAGGAAGACAACGCATATCTCTCGCTCAGAAAGTAAAGATTTTTGTGCACTTGACTGGAAACTCGGGAGTTATTATAGTTTTATTAATAATTGTTGTTGGTGACTTTGTGATGATGGGCACCAGCACTCCGTAGACTTCATAAATAATCGGACAAGCTTCGGAGTTAGCTGAGCCTAGGCGATAGATTCTGCATCAGCAATTAACTATAATCGAGATGACCCTCTCGAAGAGGCGCACTGCATAGTAAGCCTTCAGTCTGCGCAGTGTCGCCACTCAGTACTGTAGAACGTAGGAGTTTTTGTAGCATCCCATCACCGTGAAGGAATTCATAAGAAGTGCTTGTCTTCTCGGCTACAAATTTGAATTCCAGTGGAAATTTGCGAGTTGGAGTGATTATTTTTGAGAACAAGATGACTAACTCCTAACCCCACACAAGATATCTCGGCAGATGGGACATTCCAGAGAGCAAAAAACAACCTTTTTTACTGCGCATAATGAGCTCAGGCTGCATTCTCAAGTTGCCTCTTAAAGTCACTGTGCCTCTCGACCGTACCTTCTCGTCTGCCTTGCGCTGCAGTCTGAACTCTGACTCAGTTTGCGTCAGTAGCATTTTTTCTGCTACTCAACAATATATCTCAACCTTAAATGCGTCATTCTCCAATTTAATGCAAACATACACTGCAATCTTCTCTCCTTGGCTGCGTTAAAATATATAAAATTTTCAAGTAATGATTGTGTTCTTTCGATATGCCAACCGAGAGCAGAAATTCTGAGTATTTACTACCTCTACCACTTACGAATACGTTAATCTTTACCATTTCTCACCCAACAAGTGTGTTCCCTTACATTCTCTGCAACCGTTTCTATGCGGCTCCGCTTTTAATTAACGATGTAACAGGCGACATAATGCCTAACCATGTTGCCATGTCGACAGTACTTCCAGCCATAGCCATTTGCACTGTTCTATCTTTCTCACTAAGTGAAATGGTAGTGTGTTTTACATTCTTGCCAGAACTGTAGGAATTCAATAATGCATACATCTGTACCGCTTCACGAAACCTCCCAGCACCAACTGCAAGGGCTGCACAAAACCTCCCAGCCACAACTGCAGGAGCTGCGCAAAACCTCCCAGTCACAACTGCAGGAGCTGCGCAAAACCTCTCAGCCACAACTGCAGGAGCTGCACAAAACCTCCCAGCCACAACAGCAGGAGCTGCACAAAACCTCCCAGCCACAACAGCCGGCACTCAACAATGCCTCCAAGCCAGAAATTCCCACGTCTGAAGGAGGTTGCTTCAAACTTCCACTTGGCACTTATTTTCTTTTGCAGCCGCGTAATCTCCGCCGAACTTCCCAATGACTACTTCAGATTTTTCGCTTGAAACTTTTGCTGTCAGACGGACGCCGTAGAAATATTCTCCAAACAATCAAGTTTGGTGAAAAAGTCAGAAGTTTTATATTGAGACGATGTTTTACGGTGATTCTCATGTTGTTCTTGAAGCTTCCACCCTCAGGTACGAAGTATCTGGACGTATTTGCGCAAGAAGTTTGAGTCACAAAAGAGCCCTAATGTTCTGTTGATGAAATCTGGTGCTCTGAAGCGAGTATCTTTTGTGAACTCACTTTGTCAGACTCGACAAGTGTCCGTTCTTCCTCGGTGAGGGGCTTGCACAATGCATGCTCACTCTTACGACGGACAAAAGAACCAATAAGAATGAAGCTCAATTACTTGCCATTTCTTCGAGTTGGACTTCCAGCCCAGAAAACTTGGACGTCTGCCCGCTCTCCTATCAAAAACGTTCACTCGACCTAGCGGGATAATTCTCACTCACACTTATTGAATTTGAAGTCGAGCCAGAATCCTGCTTCTCTAATTGCCATTCGGGCGAAGATTTAGCTTAAACCTCTTCCAGATTCTCAGCTTCTGACATAGTAGAAGGATAATTTTTCTTTCTTTCTGCCGAATTACCGTCTGGTTCTTACGAAGCCTCAAGTTCAATATCTTTTCTCTAAATTGCTCTTGATGAAAGTAGTTTTGCTTTCAACAAATCTTCCGGGGTAACTTGGATACAAACGTACTTGGACTATGTTAGTTAACTGCTCGCTAATATCATTACGCATATTTCAACTAGATTTCGTTACACTTTGTGTAATAATGAAACAATCATCAAGAAAGGTCTTTCAATCCACATGGCTGTAGAAAATACTCCTAACTAAGGGAATAGAAAAAATAACCTGTACAATATAACGTCTCAGTGAACGGCGGTGCCTACTGTAGTCCACCCACGTGATCCTAATTGACATCTGTGTATCCGTTTACGGTGCCAACCGTTGTGGGGATGTGCCCCTCGGCCAAATATATTATTATAGAAATTCTAACATAACGCGTCACAGAATCCTATTCTTGGTCATTTTGTTTTTCACTTTTACTGGGCATTGATATTGTTAATCAAATAAGCTGTTTTCAACAAAGTTTTATTCAGTGAACCAAGCAGCCATGGGTGAGGCAGGCAGGCGCTATGGCCTCGTTTAGAGAAGTGGGGTGCTGGCTTACTTCGGCTAGTGAACAGCAATGGACTGTGAACTAATAGTATGCAGCCTCAAAACAAATCATGAATGCTAGCAAAATTATTTTGGGTTGTAGAGAAATGTATTCATGATTATAAAAAATTATACCGGGCTGAGGACATTTGCGATTAGTTAAAGGCGTGGAGTATGGTAGGAAGGTACTCTGGGGAGGTACTCACAGGTTATGGTGTTTTAATATCCAAACTTATTAGTATTAAGCAGGGTCCCAAAAATGTTTCATGAATATTTTCTACTTTTTTCTCTGGCATTTGTTACATATGCACGTTAAAAACTGTGTTTTTTCGTCATAAAAGAAAAACAAAACCACAATCCTCTTTTTCAATGTTTTCTTAATCATTGTCATGGGACCAAAGCTGTCGTTTCCTGTTAGAAATAAATGCTTTTAAATCTTCATGTTTACGCTCACTTGTTGTAGTGAATAAGTATCTGCTGTAACGAGTTGAACTTTAACTTTGATGGTTCTTTGCATCTCCTCTTGAGTGTCGGCAGGTGAGTGAGCAGCTTGCGGGTGCCCACCTCGCTGCTTTCGTTAAACGCTCGCGCCATCACGAGATCTAGTGCAAAGCGAGAACACTCTCACTCTGACCTATAATTAACCCCCAACTGCACGTCTAGTTTGAACACAAGTCTGCATTTGCTACTCGAGTTTCCCTCGAGACTTCTTCCAATCATCGCAGTGTAGAACGCACAGCGTTTCCTTCCGGCCCGCCGCCGTGGGGTTTTATCTGCCAATCCTCTTTTGGTCTTCCCCAGCGACCAAGTAATAATTATCTGTAGTGAAAGAGAGAAAACATAGTCAATAGCAAATAGTTGTACAAATATTACTACTTTGTGCCTCAGTAACTTCTGTTCATAATGTTAGGTTTAGTTCCTGATACTTATTGTTCAGTGTTTGAATGGTTCACCTAGTTTCTTGCTTAATTCATGTGTACCTTGACCCAAATTCGTGTGTACCTTGTTATAAATTTGAGCGTATTTCGAACAAATTCGTGCGCACACTAGTACTCAAGTCTTCAAGTGTCTAAAGGGAACAAGGCTTCTCTTGTGCTGTCGGAGCACCTACGGGTCTCCGACACAAAATACAAAAATTTCGAGATCAAAAGTAAGGCAAGAACAACCCCAAGAGGAGAGGTCATATATTACAATCAACTTTCATACATGCAAAAACCAGAGATTTCGAGATACTAGACATGGATCTGTAACAAAATTACATTAATTTACTACTGAATTACTTGGAAATAATTGGATGATAAATATTCGCAAAAACTGATGCATACTTTGAATCCCGAGTTTTTTTGCGTTTAAAACTCTGGCTCTGTTGTTTACAGTTTGAGTATTTCAGAGTCATATCGCATTTTTAAGTGATTTTTAAACGAAAAAACTTAACGATACCAATAGTGCATTTCCGTTAAAACTGGCTGCGCGATAATTTATTATTTCAATGTTGAATTTATGTTTTGTAAACATTCATTTTTTGTATGTGTTCTGTATTCAATTGTTTTCAAAAAGCTTGCTAGAAATTTTCTTTATTTGTTACAAATTCATATCACTGATGATGAACCTAGTTACTCAAAACGTACGGTTTGGACAAGAAGAAAAGCTAATTTTAACACATGACTTCCTTTGGTGCGGCTCTTCTTGCCTGCTTTTTATCTAGAAACTCTTCATTTCCCGCAATCCAAACTTATTTGGACAACACATCAACACATAAATGTTTCGTGTGTTGCCTTCAAAGCTACTGCGTATCACAAGTGCCGCCGCGCTCCATGACTGCATAAATCATAATTAGTTCTTTCTATTTAGTGAAATATCAAAATTGTTAAACGCTACCAGTATTCCTAATATGGCATTCAGTTTCATTTTTTATAATTCACTTCTCTGTGTTTATCTTTCCTCAGTAAGTACGTTATATACGATATAGAGAAGAATATTTTTCCATAGGATGCAATTTTCCAAAAGAAGGGAAATGCTGCTGACAAAGAATCGCACTTTATTTTTCCTCGAGCTCTTGAAGCCACACAGACTGTATCCTAATCCAAGCCTCGTCTCATTGCGAAGATGAGCTCCCTTTAAGAGCGGGGTGAATGCACTCCAGCACAATCAAAACGTTTCGATTGGGATAACAAAAATCGGCGTCGTGGGGCTAAACTTTGTCATGGGCGTTATTTTTAGATACACTCTTTAAGCTGTTAACGGTCACTGCTCAGGTGGCAACGGTGCATTCACACGGTGTGTGCAGTTGACCGTGACCGTGTGAATGTAACACGCGCGGCGTCCACTTACGTGGACAGGGACCGTGAGGATTTTAATGGGCGTAACGGAGATACAAATTGTACCTCTCGAAATATAAAAATGATCAAACGTAAAAGGGTACATATTTTACGAAAAAGCAAATATTTCGGAATTCAACAATTCCATCTTCAAAGCTGCAAAAACTAAATATAAAATTTGATAGAAACTGAAAGCGTAAAAAACACTATACAGCCACATACATACGAGCAACTACACACATGCGGGCTCATGCTAGCAAGTGGGAGCAACACATGATTTGATGGCACTCAGATCTTTATTTACGAAAGGTTTATGGGTGTAAATGAAAATAAATTCCAAAATTCAAAGTTCTTGTTTATCAATTCCCCTCAGGGGGCATAGGATAGGTCATAGGCAATAGAGGTA
>VOMN01069318.1:0-13359 GCA_014899125.1 Orchestia grillus | reverse complement strand
GGATCCATACAACATTTGGTGAATCTGGAATTACTCTTCAACAGGGTGGAGCAACCTCCCAACGTTGTTCAAAATCGGTGTAGAGACATCACTGGTTTCTGGTCCAAGGAGTTGTGGCCTCATTTGGCACCAAATTTGCGCTTCATTTCCTTCTATGTGTAGAGAATACTTGAGATTGAAGTCTGTTCATTCAATTATCAAATTTTGATAAGCTAAACTTATGCAATGCTGGCAAGATATCTCGCCAGAAACTATCCGTGTAACCTGTAGTCAGGTTACCGATAAGTTGAAACTTGTGGTGATGGCTTGAGGTAGATATAATATGCATTGAAAGGCAAATGTAAATTACATTGCATTGTTATTATGTCGAGTGAAAAAGCTATAATTAACTTTACTTTACTGAGAAGTTATTGAAATAATCTTTTCTACGCATTGCTTGATCATCGTGTGCTAGATTGCAAACTCTGATGGACTTTTTCACTGAGGGCGAAAATAATCCTCATCTGTCAAAAAATCTTAGCGCATAACCTTCCTTTGCTATTCCATTGTGTGTTCGGAGAAAATACCAAAGACCTGATACATACATTTAAGGCTAAAACACTCCAGGAATGATGGTCTGCCCTTAGCTCCAAATTTTTCACAGTGCTGCGAGCGCGGAGCACATGTTTACGGTACCCCCCCCACTTTTGTCTCCGCGTTTGTTCTCGAGCTTGTGAGCAGTGAAAGCGACGTGATGCCTTCACAATTCTTCCATCTTTTTGCCAGACTCAACGCCGTTGTTTACACTGACGTGGTGAACTCGGTTGTGAAGCCTGGGGCTTAGCACGTTTCAGGCCGTAAGTTTTTCAGCAAGACTCCGTTCCTACCAATAAGCCCCATTCAACTGAAAAATGAAAGACGAACAATTTTCATGACCACGTCACACTGAACTTGTGGCTTCCCTGTTCACCTGAAATGAACTTTTCGAATTAGTTAGTCTTTAAGGTGGTTGAGAGGCCTTCCTATAAAACATTGATACAGCACCATTACGACTCTCAAGGCAGCTATTGTGAATAGAATGATAAACAATCCTAGGGCCCGGTCTCCTCATCACTGCCTGCACACTGTTTCAAACCGTGTAGAAGCTGTCATCGCAGCAAAAGGCGCTTTCATTGAACGCGTCGTGCATTTTGTCTGTTTTGACGTGTACACGACGTTCAAGGATCATTAAATGCTCTGTTTTCAGCCTCTACTCCTTTTTTAAAGGATGTTTCTTTATTCTCAAATTCCTGCTTCACTCTTTATTTACAGAAGCTAATGTTTTCGTTGGTGCTTTTATTAAGTATCGCTGAGTTGATTCACGCTAATTAGGCTACTCAGTAAAATGTAAATACTAGATCAAGTAGCGAAAAAAATACCTACGAAATAGATCGTGCCATTAGAAAAGGCTTTGGCTCGTAGCAGTCGAGCAGCTGGGAAGAGGTTTTGACCGCTAGACCGAGGAGCTGGGAAAAGTTCGGCCACTAGGGAAAGTTTGTTTGGCCACTAGGGAAACTTTTACCGTTAGATCAAGCTACTTGAAATGTTTAGACGAGACCGAGTAACGGAAAAGATGTCGTAAGAGAGAGTTGACCGCGCCATCGGCTCTGCATGTATGCAAATGTTAGAAGGACGACCCAACCAAATCGATATGCGATCTATAGAAAGATTCAGGTGGAACTTCAATGTTAATTGAATGTCGCAGGTGTTCCGAGTGATGTATGTTATGGAAGCAGCCCCTACCGGGTAATGATACTGATCGAACGGTTTTAATATCTATGAATAATATTATTTTCCCGCCATATCCTGCAGCAAGAATTTATTTCTGAATTCAGGCTACTAGTAGAGAATAACTGTTAAATGTCCGTGAGTAGTGCCTCAATGGAGACGTGATGCATTCAAGTTTTCATTGCCTTTACTCCCTCTGTATCCATTCAAGAACCGGGCATCGAAGCTATAAGTAGCATGGGTATTGCCGTTGTTGAAGGTGAATGAAAATATCGGGAAATAATTCCCCCTATATTTTGTATGTCATTCAGTGTGTTCAGTAAATCGATGTTGGTGTAAGAGTTAGGCGAAATGGCTTGATAAGATAAAACGGCTTCTAATCTGCTTGTTACTCATGCTATTATTCTAATTTTTCTCAATAGACTCGGCTCTCAATTACAAATTAGTGACACATCGCACTAACACTGCGAGTGAACAGAAATAAAATGAAAATAAAATAAACACCGGGGAGTTTAAGAGGGATAACTGGAACAATATCCATGAACAGGAAACTAATTTTGGCGTGCAGATGAGCGTCTCAAATCTATAGGCGCCGAGTATTAATTAAATATTAACGGATTCAATGCACAAAATCTCATAGCCTGAATACATAATCAATTGGCCTAAATCTCCGGTACAAAGGCGCAAAATGTTTACGCACAGAATATGTATGTCAACAAATGATCTCCCCTCCACTCATTAAGGTGATCACGGGTTAACTGTACTTTAATATTCATCATCGACTCAAGCGCTCCCCATCATTTAAAAATGAGCTTCTACACAGTACTACTCGTGCACGTTGAGCGACTCGGAGTTGTCAATTTCACATTCAAATTATATACATATATACGGTGTATACGACGCATATCATTCAAAGATTATGATATATATAGCATTCAGTGTTTGTACAGAATGGAAAGCTACAGTGAAAAGTCACTTTTCTTGTTGGTAGGGTGTTCACTTCAAGTTTTCCTTTAAATTTTCAATTACTTCAAAATCTCACTGAGAATGAGAATTTGTCTCTCATTTTACATAGGTATGTACATTTTAAAATTTCATGAGATATGAGGACTTCAACTAATGGGAGTATAATTTTTAAAAACTGTTCGTAGAATTTTCGGGTTTCTAACGAGCTACTTTGAATTTACGTTTTCCAAGTGTTACTCCTACTCCAGTGTTATCTCCCACTCCAGATGTGCAGTACCGTCTTCACATGAATTAGGCGCTCTATCGATCATTGAAGTCCATGTGAAATGAATAATGCTTCATTCATTTATATCATTTGATTCTCCTTTCCTGCTGCAATTTCTCAATCATCAAGAGTAACCAATTTGTGCTATTGTTTGTCTTATGTCACCATGAAATTTCAAATTCTGCCAGAGAAATTATTAGCAAAAATAAATTAATTTTTTACCCGTCGGCTGTACTGCTTCTGAGCCTGCTGATAAAATTCTGGGTCATCAATGGATGTTTGGAAGTTACCAAACACGAGAAGTTAATTTTCTGTTAAAGTTGATGAAATTATAAAAAAATACGTTTAAGACTAGCGGCTAAGAACCAACCCAAAAACAAAAGAATTTGACAAAGATTTCAAAGATTTCTTGCGCTGTTTTAGATGCCTCCATCGAAGCACTTGGCATTAAGAAGAACGCCGTTGAAAAAACTACGATTTCAGCGAAAGGGTGAAGGAAGAAGAGTGATCAGCTGTGTCAACGAAGCTGCAGAAGCAGCATCTTCTCTGCAGACCTTGGATGACCCAGTAATAAAATAAAGATAAATCTTCAATAGCTTGGATTGTGCTTTTCTGATTTTCATGATGACTTCGGATTTGGAATTTTCCTAATTTTTAAAAACAGAGGCAACTAGTATTTTCATTCTTTCTGCATTTCCGCTACTTTCACTTTCTGTCACTGGATGAGTTGATTTTGCATTCCGACTGGTCTTAAATAGGATTATATTCACAGAAATGAATTGTTTTTTCTTGTTCGTCTTCCTACATTAAAAATCTGATATGCTTAGCAGCTCACTTGTTTGTTATTCCCATGTCAAACA
Source organism: Orchestia grillus (assembly GCA_014899125.1). Classification (NCBI taxonomy): domain Eukaryota; kingdom Metazoa; phylum Arthropoda; class Malacostraca; order Amphipoda; family Talitridae; genus Orchestia; species Orchestia grillus. The sequence goes on along the minus strand of VOMN01069318.1, from coordinate 9,522 downwards.
AAAATACTTTTTCCTGACAACTTCTGTAAGGGGTTTTCTTCTTATAATTCATTTGGAATGTTTCCCAAACACAGAAATCGCGCGAAAAAACGAATTAGGGCTCAAATGATTTCTAATTCATTCGCTTTAAATAATTTTGATCTCTTCTTTTACAATTGTTCAAATAATCCGTGATGCACAAATATTCTATTAATTCAAGAGTGGCTTAAGCCATCAATACTTTTAACGACTAAATTAACTATCTTAACTATAGGTCCAAGCAACTAAACGAAATTCCTATTTCCGCATGCATATCTGCATTATTTATGCGTAACCAAATTGGTGACTAAAGTACCCTGCTTTTACATAAAATAGCAGTCACGGATTAGTGGTGATAGAGGTAACACTTATTTGACCCCGAGGTGCTAGGTGCTAGGTTTAATGACCCCGAGGAGCCCAGCACCTTCCGTACGAGCTGTGGAAAATTGCGAGAACGTCGTCGGGCTTCTCTGATTATAGACTTGAATGTGGCCAGGCTCCCCAGCGATTACGACGCTCGCGTTGAAGTTGTGTATTTCCTTATACCGATTCAGTGAACGCTTAATCTGCAAGAAATTGTGTTGAGCAGCAAGCACTGGAAAAGATTATTATTTTTTCATGGGTATTATTAAATAAAACACGAATTTCAGTTGAAAGTAAAGAATCGCAATTCTGCTAAAATAGGAAGAAGTCTCACGCCATTGAATAAACTTTTGCCTTGCAAGCACTTGTTTTCTGTGTCAAAATTTTAGATGAAACAGTCCGTTTCACAATTTTACGTGTTTGTTAAAATTAATCCCATATTTGTTCATCAAATTTGCTGTTTCAGGATAGACAGAAGGGCGTCCTGCTGTAGCTCTGGTGGCGAGTAAGCAAAGAGTTTATTCATCAGAGCCCGGACGCTTTAGCCGTGTTTGGAAAACTGCCTTGTTTCGTTGGACGCCTGCAAAGAAAAATAAACTACTACCAGATTCTAACTGAATTGCTGTGCACTTTTCGCTGCTGAGCTGAACTAAATTGCAAATTGTTGCGCGTAGCTCTAAGGGAAATTAATAAAAATCAAATGAGAATTTCTCCTTAAACATCTATATTCAACGTACAAATATAACGCTTGGGTTTCATAGTACGTTTTATTTGGAATAAAACGCGGATACCTGCGCAGTGCAGATAGAGTTGCTGAAATTTCTAGAGAAATTTGCTGAACAAGTTCACTAGCGCATACGTTCCCGATTCGACGCTCGGTTACAGTCCATGTCAAAACCGAAGTTCATCCCTAAAAAAATGGAAACAGGAGCTATTCCTTTAAGCTCTAAACAGGCCGGGGAGTAGCCAGTAAGCTTTGCTCTGAACTGGGAGATCGCTCCGGAGCGTCCACACTATGCACCAATTTTTCTTTGCGTTCTATCAAAGTTTCGTCATCCGAGCATTCGAAAGACCCGAGAAGCTCTGCCTCAGCTCTGCTCTTTGCCTGAACAGAGTCTGTTCTCGCAGGAAGGCCGCGGCATTCTAGTCTGGCCAGGCCACTCTATCTGCTGCTCCAAACTTCAGGTCCGCGTCACAGCGTGTGAAAATGGAGCAAAAAACGGCCGGTCTGAACTTAAAATGTGGGTTTTTGAATCTGGAGTATGAACTTTGGAGAAGACAGAGATACTTTGGGTGTACTTCAGGACTGAAAGTCGAAGTGGGACGTTCTCTAATAAAGAGAATTGAAACGACTCCTAGACGAAAGTATGTGGAAATCGACTAGCCTGTTTCAGTGGACTTTGATTTCTCCTATTCTTGAGAAACATGAAAACTTTTAATCGCAGTAATTTTTAGAAGATACACAAGGGAAGTGTCTACCATATTTTCGAGCGTAGAATGTAAATAAAAGGAAATTTGGAAATTATGCATCAATAAGACCTTGATCTGCTGCCGTGGATGGCCATGGGTCACTGTAGATGTCCATTTAATTATATATTATATTTTCCATTTAATACCACAGACTTCCACCCTAGCAGGACAACACCATTAACAGGTACCGGTGGGTGAATTCCTACCGACCTTTGATGAACTGGTACGGTACTGTAGCTTCTAAAGAATAATCACAGTACATAACACGTACTCGAGCGGTGTCGGTAGCGTACCGGTACCTTATAGTGGATTTTGATGTGGTGAGTTGAGACTATGTTCTTCTTCAAGTCATGTGAAAATGCATGAAATTTTGTGCAAGAGTGGAATCAACTATGCTTTACTTGAGGTTTAAATTCTGACGATGAGCCCACAAATGAGTTATCAGCCTTGACTATGAGGATAACAGAAAAAGTGGCACGTGTCGTTGAGTTTTGTCCATTTCGAGGCACGTGGTACGATGCACTACACAACATGCAGAACAGACGGTCTTCACTACACGATTGGGTTACGTTCTTAAAAAGTGCTAAATCATGGAAAGTCGTTAGAGAGGGATAACGTAGAGCGAGGCATCGTAGAGCGAGGCATCGTAGTGCAAGGCATCGTAGAGCGTAGCATCGTTGTGCGAGGCATCGTAGAGCGAGGCATCGTAGAGCGTAGCATCGTAGAGCGAGACATCGTAAAGTTTAGCATCGCAGAACAAGGCATCATAGAGCGTAGCATCGTAGAGCGTAGCATCGTAGAGCGTAGCATCGTAGAGCGTGGCATCGTAGAGCGTAGCATCGTAGAGCGTAGCATCGTAGAGCGTAGCATCGCAGAGCAAGGCATAGTAGAGCGAGGCATTGTAAGGGTGCCCGCACACCAAAAGCGGGGTATCGTATAGCGAGGTACACTTGTGCTCACGTGACCCGTGCCCCTCTAGGGGCATAAGATAGGCCACAGGTAATAGGGTTTGGTTAGTTAGGTTTGTCCATCCTAAGCCATGGGAACAGATGTCCTCTGGAGGACACTTAGGTTACCTCAGCTTTAGCTAGGCCTTCGGGATTTCTATCTTTCGTGTCCCTTTTGCTCGTCCAATTTTCATGCCTTTCTCTTTCTTGATTATTCTTTATAATTTCATTCTCTTTTTTTTAACTTGCTATTTCTATGTGCACGGAGTTTTTCTTAGAAACACACACACCTGTACATAGATTCCACGATATCTAAAATCTATTCTAAATGGTCCTTTCTTTTCGCTCTCTTCGGATCCCAATTCGTGAGGGTAAGGAGCTTTAAACTAATCTACATCACAGGTCTCCGACATGACGTGTTGCCTAACGTCACCAGCAAGTAGTATATTATTTAATATCTGGTGCTGTAGCGCCTCGAAATCTCTTGAAATCTCAGTGAAAAGTTATGTAACTTTGCCGCTGGTATCTGGCCTCAAAAATACGATGAGTTTGTCATGAAGACATCCCTAAACCTTCGATTGGAAGACGTTCATTGATTCGATCAAAGCTTATGGCTATCCAGCAAGGAAGTGTGTCTATTTATGAATAAATGTTGTAAATAGGTTCTCTTGTCAGGTATCCACAAAATATTGAACACACAAAGATTAATTTACAGCTCAGCGATGCCCTAAATGACTCGATCGACTCACGTTAAGATCGTAAACAAACCAAAAAATTCTTTAACGCTTCTCGATCTCACACCACAAAATACTCACTTTATTTGCTTCTGAATTATCCCTCGGAGAACTACAAAATCCAAAGTAAAAAAATACTAACGTCTTTCATGGTGATGCCAGAGAATATAATTTTACTCCTTTTTTATGCTATGTCAGCGTCCTCAACTCTGGAATTGTAGCTTCGGTTTCTCACCCGCCGTAGTTTGCCGTCCACTTTTCTCCCGTGGATTTAAGACGAAGAGTCTCTCCTTCACGTAACCTCAGATTTAGGGTCGATAATATCGTAACCTTCCATGGTAAATATCTTGATTCCGAGCCCGTTTCAGAGAAAGGATGCGTTGGGACAACATTCGTCATTTTAATGGTCCTCATAAATTGTATTGTGGTGGACCCTGTTCTTTTTTCCTCACATCAAGAGCATAACTAATCATATTAAAGGTCATTCAGGGGGAAGCGCTCTTTTTTTCTTCTCCCTGCCTACTTTGATTTTGCAGACAACGACTTTCCGACGACACGTGTGCGAGCGCCAGCATTACTTGGAAATCTTCCTTCATCTGTGAAAGATCTGAACTTCTACTCTACTGCCACGAGTTTCACTCCTCAGGCCAACTGTTGGGAAACTTTTAGAAACATTCAGAAACATTTATTTACCACAAGTAATTTACATCAGATGCAGGTTTACAGTCAAATGAGGAATGACGAAGAATCGGGATTAGGATATATGTCACATGTGGGCCCGAATGAGCTACAAAGCTTCTATATAGGGCAAGAAATGAATGTATCAAATGAATGTATCAATGTGAAAAGAAATGAATGGGTCATAATTAGTAAGAAGGACATTGTCATTCTTCGAGCTTGAATTTAAGCTTGAATCTCTACAACTCCTTGCCACACATTCCCGATAAAACTACTCTATTTTGTTCAGACAAGATTCTTCTACTTCTACTGAGAATTCCGGTACAAAGTCCCGATAATACTCGACTTTTTTTCAGTACAGGTCGGTTAAATTGACTGTAAATGTATAATGGATACATTGGATGAGCATCGTTTAGCATCCTCAACTGAATATCTGTGTAAAAAAAATATAACACGAACAAAACTTCATAATGGTTTTTCATTTCGGTTGAATCTAGTCGTACCGTTGAGTGAAAAGTTTCCGCAGGGACAAAAAACCTTAAAATTGTCTTCTAAATTTCACTCACACTTTTCAATGTTTCTCTCTGATGCGCTAGTGGAGTGCATCAAGTTAACGACAAAAAACATCACTGAGTGGTCATACCTGTAACAAGCAAGCGTACGATCGTTAGAGCTGATTACCTCAAGCAATCGCGACTCTTAAGTCCGAAAGGTGTTTGTGTTTTCGACGCCAGCGAAGTCCCTCGTCATTAAAAGCTCTGCTCCTTCAAACGGGAAAAAAGCCATTTTTCACCTAAACCAAAAACTCGTCAGGAGCACTCAAACTCATCGCCAGGCGCTCTCTTTTGAAAATCATGGAAGCGAGCTATGGATCTCCGCAAAAATGGTGCACAATTCCGCAAATTTTCCAATGAGCGCCAGGTCCCGGTAGAAAAATACAAACTTCACAATGGGTTTCCCTGCGTACCAAGTCAAATTTCGAACGATTTCCAAGCGCAGCTTAGAAAGGGAAATTTGATTCGAGAGAAGTTTTTCCCGTTTATGCCAATATGGAAATTTTCGCCCATATACCAAACACGCCAGGAATGTTTCAAGTTTGACTCGTTTTGCCATGTGGCTTTCAGTCAACAAAGCGAGTATTTTCTGCGAAATTGAGCTCAGAATGTCTTCCGCTCTTCACACACTCATGAACAATTTTTTCCTTTAATCAAAAGATGGAATACTCATCAAAAGCTCTTGAAATTTTCTACAAGTACATGGGAAATGCTGACAAGAATAAAAATTTCTTCAAATAATAGAACCCTTTCAACAAACTTAGCTTTTCCTCGCTGATATTGGATTGTTTAAATTCGACTCTCTGGCGGGAATTCTATGAAAATTTAAATTCCCTTGTCAAAATGACAGCACTTTTGAGAAATGATCGCTCTAGTCCGTGAGTTCTTTATGGAAAATAACATGAAAAATCTTTTAGATGTTAGCACTTGTTAAATCTTAGAGTTGTTATTCATGAATTTGTTCATCAGTTTTATTGGGGGAGTATTAATCAGATTTTGGTCATAATGCTATTTTATTTCACTCATTCCTTTATATGGAACTAAGTGTCCAACTATAGATGAGTTTCTATATCATGATAGCAAAATTTGGCGTATAGTCATAAATTTGCCATCGATAGTTTAAATATCACCGTACACAGTTGCGTGTTTAAAGCATCGATAATTAAACAGCTCAAGGAGATCGCAGCTAATGTGTTCTACGAAAACTTATGTACTTCCAAATGATCATTGTTCCTGAATCATTGTCGCCCACACTGCCTTATTACATTCTAGGGTAGATCATAATTATTTTGCAGACAGCTTTTTTCTCAGATGATAGACAGTACAACATTACTGTATTCATCCCTCTTTCAAATACATACATTTACACCATCGATATTCACCCACAATATTTTAACCAGATAATCTCTACGAAAACAAAAATGAAAACTCGATTTCTTGTTCTTCGATGTTAAATATAGTTCGCAAGGTTAGCTTTCAACTCGAAGTGGATGGACTTTTTCTCAGTTTGCTAAATTCGCAGTAAATTTTTTTCAAAGTCACGCCATGGGGCAAAAGTCATTACAACACTTTTTCAGCGCAATGACGGTGAGTTGCGCATAGAACATGATTCACGGCTGCCCGGCGGAGCATGACTTTGAAGCATTACTGGTGAACAACTTGAGGAGCAAACCGTGAGTGTTTAGATTACGAGCTGCCTATACAGAGCTGGCATGCCTTCGGTGGCCGGTTGTGCAGTCATGCGAACATTTGAAATGAAATGTGTTCCTCAATGGTCTCGTGGTCATGCGAACTCGTGCAGGTGTTGCAGGTAAAAATGTTCAAGACACGTTGAGTTGGTGGTCATTTCCTACAATTACAAGTGTGACAAAATACGTGAAGGCTTCACCGACTTAATCAATAAGCAGCCCGGCCTTTGCTCATCTTCTGCTAGGAAACCGCTGTTTCTAAGCAACAGCGCAGCTCCTGATATGCCCGATGGATCGTGGGATACATTGCTACCTCGAGCACAAGAGCAATATGTATTGTTTCTGCACATAGGCGGAAACGGAAGCTACTTTCATCGTCGTAAATTATTATCCGTTGCGAAATTAATGCCATCGAAAATAGTGGAAAACAATATCGCCTTATGGCTGCATCATTGAAGATTTCGAGATGCCAATCGGCAGTACTAAAGTTAGGTGTGGTCAATCATGGCGACCACGAAAAAACCTCAGTGTTCTCGCTTGAATGTTGACATAATTTATGTAACAGCAAAAGGTTATGCGTTTCAGTTTATTTAATACTGGTGTGAAATAAATACTGATAAAATTGTCGGATAAAATAGCTAAAATATCATAGATCTGAAGTATCGCATAGACTCGCCGAATAACGCCAAATCCTGCGATAATTACAACATGGTCATGTAACATTGTTGCAGACAAGTACACATAGTACAAGCTCAGACTAGCTCATCTGAAATAAATTTTATTCCGTTAAAAATTTGAAGAGTGTAAAACTTTCAAGCTGTCAACTGTATTGTTGATAAGCTCGTTTCCTAAAAAATTCTTCATCGCGTTCAATACCAGGGGTTGAACATTCGTATCATGTACTTATATATTGAATGAACGTTAGACGATTCGGGTTGCACAGGGAGTTTTACGATCAATGCAATATGGATCCTTGCAGCGTTTTTAGCATGAATAACAATAAGAACTGCTTAAGAAAACAATGGCAACGCCAGTAATATGAATGGTAACTGACTTTGCATTGTGTCACAGCAAAAGAACATGAGTAGAAGCAATATAGATGAAAACTCAAGTATCTCTATGCAATTCACTTGACTCAAAAAATAATATAAATAATATCGGAGTCGAATTCCTTAAAACATAAACCGTCCCTACGCGTGGCCAACGTTGCAATGGCTGGTTTTGGAGACGGAGAGGCGCTTCATTTAGTGCAAGTTTCTGCAGCGTAACTGACGGTCTTTTGGTACCTCGCGCTCACTGATATGCACTGCTACACACTTGCTGTGGTGGTGACAACATCACAGCATTCAGAAGAGAAACGCATGGTGATCCCAACTGACTTGCTAACTCATACCTGCGTCGTAAATCATTTCCGATATAGTTCACGAAAATTATACGGTCCTTCAGCCATATTATATTTTTGTAGCAAATTTTTTCCTTTTTTTAAAAGTGGTAAAGGGTTAAAATCTCATGCGTTTAGTGCCCAATCCAATCTCCTTAAATTTTCTACAAGGATATGCGTACTCATGTACTTCCCTTTAAAAGATGCACGTACGTTTGTACAACTCCATAAGATCAATGAACTCGATGCCCTTCCGTTTTCCAGCTTCTACACATTGCATCAACATACAGACCCTTGCTTTACTTTCATTCATGTAACATGCCATCACAGCACATTTCGGTATTTCGTCGAACACTGAGGGTGCCAGGCTGTCATAACACGATCCTGTGCGAAGATGATCTTCTTTCACATATCTTCCCTCAACCACCATAATAAGCGCCTGCTTACATAAAATAACCGATGCCTTTCAGATCTCTGATTAATCTCAATGAAAAAATTAAATATTTGGAAGAAAAACATACACACTTGTGATTAATTGTTTGGTTCTGAATTGAAACGTTTTCTATTTAGCCTATGCGTAACTTTGTTATTCTAGTTCTATGTAGTTTCAATGGCCTCACTATCGTAATATCCCAGTATTTATTTTTAAATTTCAATTTTGCAAACTTGTTCCCGTTGACTGAGCGTGAAAATACTCGACTGCTTCAACTCGTAACGAAGAGCAGCAATGTCCAAATGGTTTACTATTTAAGGTGAGGTTAGCCTGAGCAGCATTTTTCCTTTCCTGAACAATTGTAAGCAACTAGAAATAGTAATTTTTTTTTTGATGAAGGATGCAAACCTCAAAAGTTTCATACACATTTAATTCTTGACGTATACATAAATACTCTAATAATCATGTTTCGTTGCAACAGTACTCCAGTAAATTTGTTCAGATGCAGGGGGTTTGACAGGGGCATAAGGTGTGAATTCTTTTATCCAACTTGTGCTGGAGGGCGGCGGATGGCCTCAACAGCTCGAGGAAAAAGTGCAGATTCCTCCAACCTTCAGGAATTAAGACAACCGAAGTATCCGGAAACGATACAGGTATTACCAAAACATTTGGCACACCCAAACGTGTCCAGCGTGCCTGCCCCAAACTGGCTATCTTTCACTGACGTCTCCAGGGCACGGACACGCCTGGAATACCGATTCAACCATGAGCACTGTCACGAAAATGACTCAACTTGCTGTTACGGGTAAACTGCATGAGAGACCAACAACTTTTTTAGACCAGAGGAAACACATGACAATAATACAGGAGCAGATGCTCCCTCTCCTGAGAGGCATGGGAGAAATAAATCCGATGCCGAAGGCCCGGATCTGCACCAGTTGGATAAATTACTAAACAAAACTACGTTTAGTAGCATACTGAGCTGCAACACCGAAGGCTGGAGTTCGTATCGCAAAAAAACATACGTGAACATGTTACTAGAAAGAACACTTCTTGAAAATGCAGAAATTGTCGCTGTCGTAAAGACAAATGGCTCAAATGGGGCGTTAGAATACTTAGTACCGTATCTCAACCACCTGAGACTTGAGGAGCAATGTACGGAGGTTCCACCGTGTCTAAACTTCAAGCTGCTTCCCCTCCTCTCCTTTATGGGAAATTTTGCGATGAAACAATACGTGACAGTGCCGACTAGGCTC
>VOMN01069313.1:0-29252 GCA_014899125.1 Orchestia grillus | reverse complement strand
TTCCACAGAGTTCTGTCCCACGAGTTCCCCAGCGAGATGCGGCGGGGAGCTGTGTGCGTGTTCCCCAGCAAGGCGCGGCCGGGAGTTGTGTGCGGGTTCCCCAGCGAGACGCGGCGGGGAGTGGTGTGCGGGTTATCGCTTTCCGATGTCTAGAGACGGCCCGACAGCAGTGCAGACGCTTCTGATAAACTGCAGAGAGAGGCTTACTGCCGCCATCCGAGACCGGTGGGTGAGAGGGAGGATTTACCAGCTCTCTAACTAGTATGTTGAGCTTTGGTTGAAAGTTTTACCTGCTGATGTGAATGTAACGATTTCTTTTTAAATGTACTTCAAACAATGAATCAACGTCGATGAAAATCGTGTTTTGAAACTGATATGACACTGATATATATTTATTTTGATTCCATTTATCACAGTGGCTACCAAAACCTAAATGAATAAAAAGTCTAAAAACTACTGACACTAAGCACTGCAAAACTCGCCTTAACTACTGACAATAAGATTCAGTCGACTCAAAGCAAGTTTGCTCGTAAACTTAGCCGAAGATTTCTTTGTAACTTCCTCCTGAGCTTATGTAGTTCTTGCAGACTTTTCAGAATAATTCGACGGGCTGAGAGATTGGGCCTGCCCTAAATGGAGCCCTGAATGGGATTGCTCTTTGCCGTATTTGAGGGAATTAGACATTTCCGGGGAATAACTTGCATTTCACAGCTTTTCTCTAAACCGGAGGGCTGTGTCTGTCCCAATTTACGTCATGTGAGATTCAGCACCGTCCAGAGATACCTTGATCTACGTGCTGCGGGTCTAGATGGATTAGATGATGCAATCTGGTGCGGATTTAAGTCTTAAAATTAGGTGGGAATTAGGTTTCATGTTCTGTGTGTTCTCGGAGCGGCTGCCGGTCTCCCATACAGACGAGCTCATGGTGCAGCAGGATCTTTTTCGTGAAGTCTTCACATTTCTTCTTTACTTCCCTGCGAGAAATTTTTATTGGTCGAGGCGTTGCTTCTTCTAAGGTAAAACGGCTTGCCCGGAACTTCAAGATTCAAAGTTTAAAATAAGTTCTACTTGTATACCAAACATTTTCCACGTTTCATAGCGTTTATATTTGTATTTGCGAAATGTTTGTCGTAACGAAGAAATATCTTCCGTATTTCCTTACTCTCCGAGTTGTCCGTTCAATACTTCCGTTTTTTTATCTCTAGTCACTTGTTGCCTCACAGTTCAAGCGTTTTTGAACGTATGACTTATACAATTTCTAACTCGACTTGAGATGGCTTGTAAAAGTACTCTAATGTGGTCTATGGACCTACACTTTTTTCACGACATAAATTTTTCTTATTCTTGTGCAGTATGAATTGGATTCCTGTAGATATTCTTTACAATACTTTGAAATTTTGCGTAGCTTGTCGTTTCAGAGTAAAGTCGCACTTAATGAATTGATAATTTGATGCATAGAAGTAAATTCCGAATCCCTGGAAAGAAGAAAATTTTATTTTAAAGTTTCAGAGGAAATGAAAACAAAAAGTGAGATCGGGAAAGTCTTCAGGAAACTAAAAATGAGCCTTTTGAGATTCCCGTAAATTTAAATGAAAGGAGTGAGGTTATATTTACTTAACGTTGAAAAGTTGAAGGTCTGTAGTGACGAATGGTAAGGCAAAGAATAGCGTAGCCAAATTTGTGTCTGTATAATTTCTTACATGACATAATGGTGAGAAAAGACTATTCGTTAATGTTTGTGAAAAGAAATTCAAAGTTTGGGTGTGAAATAGGGATGGGCCGAGAACACAAAGAAGAAATTAAGAGGTGGTTATTAGAATGCGTATAGGAAATTAGCAGAAATTAGATGTAGTGCTATCGACGGATTCCAAAGCGAGATTAAGAGATGGCGTCGTAGAGTTTGTTGTCGGCAGATGCAGGATCCTGGGCATGAACCTTAAGTGGGAAAAACCTTTTAGTGTCTGATCAAGTATGTATCTAGTGAAAACTTGATTAAAAAAACTGCTAAAGAGTAAAGAGTAGCTGAAAAAGATACTGAGCATAGAGTCGCAAAGGGCGAGCAAGTCTTTTGGGAGAAAGATAAATAAAGAAATCCAGGAGGGCTCCAGGGACCGTGGTGAGCCGTTGAGAGGCTTGAAAGTAATTTTAAGATTACGTGGGATGAATTTTAAGGAGCACTAGACACGAGTGCTCGTAATTAGTCTCTTAGAAGGAGAGGAAGGAAAAGCTTCTGAATTGTGAAATGAAGGAGTGAATTGGACGTGGGCGGTGCAAACGCAATATTCGAGGGATTGCAACAAACAAATCATCCGGAAATGGTAGTATATAAATTATAATAAGTGCCAAATCAAAATGAGAGAAGTAAAAATAACATGCGACTCGAAGATTGGGACACGAAGATTGGGACACGAAGATTGAGACACGAAGATTGAGACACGAAGATTGAGACGCGAAGATTGAGACGCGAAGATNGATTGAGACGCAAAGATTGAGACGCAAAGATTGAGACGCAAAGATTGAGACGCAAAGATTGAGACGCAAAGATTGAGACGCAAAGATTGAGACGCAAAGATTGAGACGCAAGGGTTGCGCGAGGGTTTATTTCGTTCATTTGACACAGGACACCGTGAAACAAAGGTGTGAAAATGTGCCGTAAATTTCCGTAGAATTTTTGAAATTGCGATGTATTTGTACATAATTTTTTTAAGTCTTTCAATATAGCTTTTGTTTTGGGACACAACTCTTGCGAAGCAAGTTGATCATAAGGTGAATAAGAAAAAATACCGAAAAAAATATTTCGCATGAACAATGCGCAGGAGAATCCAGGTTCTTGTGCGCATTCCTGCATTAGACTGCATTGTACCAATAGTTCAGGAGATGAACATATTAACATTGATAACTTTGAAATATTAGATATATGTTCTGGAAATTTTGATGTTCGTATTCTAGAGTCTCTGTACATCCACAAGCTGAAGCCACCCCTGAATGCAATGCAGAATGCATGCCATCGGAAAATAGTCAACCGCTGAGCTCTGTCCAAGTTTCAATCCCCTGTAGTATTGTTTCTTCTTTATTGTTGTAATTTCTTTTTCATTTCTGAGTTTCATCCTTTGTGTTCCGAGTCCATATTATGAAATGTTTTCTTTTGTTCGTATCAGAGTCTTTGTTGAAAATAAGCTTTGAGCTTAAAACTTTTAAATTAAAATGTTTTTAAAATATCTCTTCTCGCTCACCTATATTGTCAATATTCTTTTTCTATGCATCGAAACTTTTCTTTGCTTCTGACAACCTAAGCTTATTTCGATACTAATGCTGAGATTCAAAATTTATTTCAATCTATTATAACGTGGAGGAAATGCTCTTCTGCTTTAGAAATCCATTCATTTCTCCGTAGCTATTAATCTATGGATTATAAAATTCGTTTGTAATCTACGGTTCTTTCCATTCTAAAATATTATCATTGAAAGTTCCACACACTCGTGAACTTCCATTTCCTCACAGGCATAAGTGCTCGCATGTGCATTGTGCGTGCATACAGCGGAAATAGTCTAAAGTTATCCTGCAGTGAAGTGTCATTTGAAGCTTTAATGATGAATTTTGTAGTGAACTAATACCTAGAGTAATGTCTCCTCACTCTGTTACGGAGCTGAACGAGTCCCCCTGCTGTGTGTGTTGTGGGCTCCATGGCGTGCTGCTAGCGTGATGGCCTCGTATCCCAACGGTAAAACGTGTTGGAATTAATAAAGGTTCTGTCGATAATTGTTAGTCAGATATTCTACCTCGAGGAGATTCAGGTAGTCAGATATTCTACCTCGAGGAGATTCAGGTAGTCAGATATTTTACCTCGGGGAGATTCAGGTTGTCAGATATTCTACTTCAGGGAGATTCAGGTAGTCAGATATTCTACCTCGGGGAGATTCAGGTTGATTCAGGTAGTCAGATAATCTACCTCAGGGAGATTCAGGTAGTCAGATATTCTACCTCGAGGAGATCCAGGTAGTCAGATATTCTATCTCGATGAGATCCAGGTAACTTTTTCCTGATCTATTACATGAAAACTCGTTCAGGTCCCATTTTCTCGTGGATAAGCCTAAATTTCAAACCGACTCTTACGAATGGCAGTGCGGTCGGGCTGCTGTGGGAAATTGCTTGCTTCGTTTAGATTCGAACACACGCACGAGTGAAAATCATTGAACCATAATTTCTCAGGAGCGCTTCAACTTTATATTCCTTATACTCTTTCTTCCGCAAGTATATCCACAAATTGTCCTCTGTTCGGAGATGAGAGGCAATTCGAACTACAAAAGAAAGTAAATTGAATTTCTGATTTTCACTTTTAGGTTCTGCTCTCGGCTCCAAGAGGTGGGACTGCGCTCTTGTTCCCGAGAGCAAAAGCTAGCCCCAAGGCACGAACTCGGGTGCAGCGCGACCTGCATACCGGCATTGACTACCTCAACACTGACTGCAAGTACAGGACTTAATTTATTATATTATCCAGGGCGCCGAGGCGTCGTTCTGACGTACTGAAAAATTGGCAGTTGAAAGCACAAAGGCTCAGATATACAGTGCCTGAACATAAGTTCTTGCACAACTTTATTTATAATGCATTTAGAAATTTCAAGCTCTGGTTTGGGGTTAACAGTATAGGTAACTCAGAGAACGTATATTTTCAACAACGGCATGGAGACAAGTTGTAACTGGAAGCTAACTTTTGACACTCCGTTTGTGGTATTTTGTTTCATTCTTGATCGCAGATGATCCTCAAATCATCAAGGTTCTTTGGACTCCTGTGCCCAGCAGTTTTGAATATTCGGTACAAATTTTCAAAAGCTTGAGATCAAGCGATTGACAAAGCCACGAAAGGACGCTCATTATCTTATTTGCGAACTATTCTTTTGATAATTTCACCGTATGTTTGGGTTCATTGTCTCACTGAAAGATCCACTTACGCCAGCCGTAAAATTTCTTGCGCTCAGATCAGATACCCAATGAACTTTCTTATTGGATACCTGCCCAAAACACGACTCCTGTGACCACATTGTTGTAGACAAATGCTCACTCCTGCCAAACGACCGTTCAACAGCCTAATAGTTGACCACCCATTGGGTCCATCAAGCTATGCACGAGATTCATCGGTAAAAATGACATTGGTGATATTCACCTTCTGTAATTCTATACCCATTCAACCCTTTTGGTTCTGTTTGCTGCCCTCAACCAATGCGACTCCTTCATTTGGCAAGCGTATTGAGGCGGCTGCACATGGGGGTTTTAGCAACTTTCGGCCCTCCAGCCACTTCAGAAATATTCTTGCTGGTAGAATGAAAAGTTTTGGAAGCTTAACTCATTTTACAAATATCTCATGCAAATAACTTTTATAAATGCACTCTTTCTGGTGTATATCTGCATATTTTACCAGAGAGCAAACGATTTGATAGTACAGTGACCACGATGAAATTTTTTGGATATTTTTATGTTAGCATACCAGTTCCAAGCATGGCAGTAATTGTAACTCAATCTTCTTCAATGAGACCAGATTTCTTGTCCATTTTTAGTATTCATAGCAATTTTGCAAAATCTAACGGAACAGTTGAAATACTAAAACGTGACAAACTTTAAAGAGCACGACAAAGGTACATTTATTTCACAGTTCATGTAATATCGTTAAAGTTAGAAGTTAGATTGTAATATTGTACAAAACCTGGAAATACAAAAAGTTATTTTATTGTTCCATTTAATGAAGATATTGTCATAATCAAGAAGAACGCACTGTGAATGAGACCCTCGGTGGCGCTCTAACTGCAGCACAACATTGAGTTGAATAACTTATAGAAATTCGTTCCAATGGAACGCCCCGCAGGTCAGATGTAAGCAGCTGACGAAGTGCTGCGGGGCTGTCGCCTCGGGCCGATTTAAAGCATCGCTCATGAATTTCACTCCATCCTTTGTATTCATGCGAATGTACAGCCCAGCACAACGCTGCTTGTCTAAAAAGCCGATGAATAGATTAGTTGAAAAATGTGAACTCACTATGTCTGTGTTGTAAATGAATTCATCAATTCATGAAATTTATGCATCGATTATAACTTTTTTGTAATCAGCTTACTTGAACGCGGAAATCCTTAAAAGTTTTCATTGAATTTCTGGTAGTTTTGCTAACATATTCTGGAAGACGCTCAAAGTTCCTCTACGTTAAACTTAGAAAGATAACTGACGATATCTCCCATCTCATTCCGATCTTCCAGAAAGGAATTTGTATATCTCCCTGTCTCCTACTGCAGCAGCAACATGACGTCTATGTTACCCTTACTTTCAATTTCAATTGGGATTCGCTTAAAAATAATTGTCTGAATGTATATAACCCATCGCTCACTCGGAATCAATTAGCAGAGAGCAGTCATACCAATTCTCGATTTAGTGTTTACGTAGTTAGAAATATCTACGTAACACTAATACATGTTGTGAAAATACGTTACTCTTTTTTGTAAAGTAGTAGTAGTAGTCATCTTCTAGTGCTTCAGTGACTCAACCTATCTAGCCTCGTATTCTCACAATTTAAAAGCTATCCACCGCTTACATCACCGCTGTAATGTACAAAACAGCAGCAGATAAGTAGAAATTGGCACCTTCTATCGTGTACCGAAAGGCACAAACTTCTCTTCGAAGCTCAAAAGCCGATATGTTCAAAGTTTTCCATAGGATGAAAATGACAGAAAGCTGGACAATTACTTTTTCACTCGATTCCTGCTCTCTTCGAATCTTGGGGTCTGGAAAGAGCTCCGGTGTCAGAGAGGTAAAAGACCGGAGCATGTTAATTTCTTAACTTGGAGAAGAGGTTGTAGAGATCTAGACGGCAACAAAGCCCTGCGGTTTCAGCTGCCCACCCATTTACGGCCGAGCGCCGCACCCACGCTGAAATCCCAGTGGGCAGCACACGTAGTGCGCTCGGCCGTCCATGCACATATTTCCGCCATGAGATTTCCCTTGTTTCTTTTTGCACGCACTGAGCCCTCGCTCTATTGTAAGATATTTCATCTGCCGTGTAGCATGCCCTCTGGTAGTGACGCCAGGCTCTTCTTTTCCAAATTAGGCACGGTGCATTCATCAGTCTCCCATGGTACATATTCATGTTGCGGTGTGGTCCCTCGAGATAGCGGGATGCAGATACTCGCCGCGGTCTTCGAGTCTCCGGTAAAATTCTCGAGCAAGTCATCCAATGTGAGGGCCTCATCGAAATCATCCACCCGAGTGTTTTCAAGTTCTCATAATCTATTAATTTTATAAATCGACCTTCAGTGGGGGCTGGTTGACGTCTCAATAACTCAAATGAAATGGTCACTACCGGAGGCATCATCCTGAACCCTCCACTGCACATCCGTGACAATACCGGGGTGACAAGGCTAGGGTCTATATTGTAGATGATGTTCAAATTTGACCGTGACAATGAGGAGCGGGTCTGGAATTCAACAGACAGGTATCTGAATCTATTAGAAAATTGCTGCAACTCCTTTCACGTTGCTCAGTGATTTTGTAAGCAAAAACCCTTGAACACTCTTCTGTATGAACGAGAGGTAGTTAAAAATGAGTGGAAAGCATTTACTCAACAGTTCAGGAGTAGAGACTACCACATTTCTTACATGCTCGTGGGGGACCCCGCACCCCCCTCACCCGCTCTGTTCACAGGAGCGTACCAGGGCCTGCGTTCGCAATATACCTTGGCGCGCCCGGCATCCACCTGAGCCCGTACTAGGACCGAGGGCAGTACACCTCACGCATTCACGTAAAGAAAAGAAATACAGCACCTTTGGTCAAAATGAAAATGAAAGATCAGAAACAAGTTCTCGCTGTATTTACAATATCACAAAATTTGTCTTGCTACACCACCTGGTTGTAATGCGATGGAAATTTCTCAAGTACGGTCACTTTTCACGAGCGCGGGTTACGTCATTTGCAAAAACTTGTGATCGAACACCAAGCAACCTAATGAGCAAATACAGAAATATAGAAATAACGACACATAAATTCATAAAATTCCATGAAAATTAAATTGAAACCTATGCACTTCCCAATACTCCGAACTCATTATTTGTACGATGCCCTAGGTTAGCTCGCACTTAGTGAAAGAATGTAAGATGACCAAGAACTATTTAACATGTACGAGTAACCAATAGGACTCCCAACAATGTTAACAATTGTTGACAGCAGCAGCAGCACCCTATGCAGCTCCTAGGTAAATCCTGATAATACAATTGCAGAGACGAAAAAGTGAGAACAACAACCTGCTTCTCATTCCTCACACATGTAACCTTACTAATTATAAAAAGAAAAGGCAAATAAAGATTTATACATGCTATAATCAATCTCTTTACGATTGATTAACATCTGCCGTGACCAGCTCAAACCAGCGTCTGAGCGCCTCGGCAAGCACGTGGGGCAGCGTGGTCAGGTCCCTCACCACGAGGTAGAAAGGGAAGGGAAATTCTTCGGCGAGAGGCTTGAGCGTATTGTTGGCGTTGTCCCAGACTTTGATGTCGTAGAAGGAATGGTCTTCTGAAGCGTCAAGAACGAAGAATACGACGAATATTCTGTCATTCCTGGCAGCCCTGACGGCGGCCCTGAGTGCCTCCGACCGCGCGTGCGTCTGGCCGTCGCTGATGATCAGCAAAATTTGAGCGGTGTCAGAGTGGGCCACCGCTCCACCACGGGCGTCTCTGAACAGAGCCACGCTCGACTCCAGCAGGTCCACGAACTTGCTCTCCTGCTGCTCGAACTTGAGGTTGGCGAAGATCTTGGCGCCAGAAGCGTCGCTGAAGGCGTCGTCGAGGGAATGTAATAACGTCGTTGTTGAGCCAAATGACACAACCCCCACCTTGCCAACCTCGAGCTTCGTCAGCGCCTGGGACACCAGCGAAATGCTCTGCTTTGCAAGCTCCTCCGCTCGTACCTGCGGAAAGTGAACACATTTTTAACTGTGTTGGCCCAACAAAATTTTAAACCCTTATTTTTTTCTCTATCATGTTTTAATGCGAAGCTAACGTTTTTAAACAAAGAAAGCACAGAATATTTCATGTTTACTGTCTTTAGCATGTTTCATACTTGTTTGAACAAACTAAGAACTGGTTCATTTTAATGAAATAGACCCCCTTTACCGTATAGAAACTTGTCCGAAAATTTCAGATTAAAAAGTTACGGAGATTTGAAAGGTAGCGGGAGTCGGTAGCAAAATGAGGAATCGAAGTGAGAACAAATTATTACAGACACAAAAGAGTTTGAAGGTAGTATGTTAAGTATTCCCGGTAGTTGTTCCAGGATTTACTCGTCTCCTGTACTGAACGCGTCGAAGCGCTGGCGGGATTTCGAACACCTCCTGCTAATACTCAACTTACCTGACTGTGTGCTGTTCTTTCATTTAATAATAAACTTGTTCTGACTTTGATTTCGTATTTTTCTATCGACACTTAGTAACCTTCATGTCCCCGTAACTTCTTAACCAAGTACTTTCTGATATGCCTCCATAGAGTAAAGTTTGTTCATTTCACCGAAACAAACATTATCTCAGAGTTCGCTTACAGAATTCTAAAACACCCCGTATATGTGCATGAGCAGAACGTAACTTCATAGTTCGAAGCTTTTAAAGTGCGCGATACAAAAGAATTATCGCATTCGTTTTTGAAACTTATTCAACTCGAACTGTACACTGGGAAACTTCGAGCACATATACTACTTGTATCGATGTCACAAAATTCAACAGCTTCTATACTTGGAATTTAATATTTCAAGTGTCTCGAAGCGATAATTATCCACAGCATCAAGATTATTTCCACGAACAACAGCCAGGCTTAAGGCTCAGATGTTAACACTGTCCACAATAATTTGATTTCGGTACTCCAAGCAGGTAAATACAAGTGAACAGTAAAATACGCTCCTTTCTATAGGACGTACGTGTACATACAGGCTTTTCTTTCCTGTACTCAGACCGACATTGGGAACCCTATCTCATTCCCCACTGACCAACTGAAACTGATACCTGAAATCTTTCTGTAACTTTGGCGATACGGGCAATTACTTATATACAGCCCTCCGCCCAATCTTACGCCTCTGATAATCTTTAAGACTACATTCTCTCCAGTAATGAGACAGCGAAGCGCGCGTTATAGCCGACCATCTTGCTCTCATCAGCAAACTTACCGCCTTCATGGACTCCGAGTCGTCGACAGCGAGCAGCACGTGGTAAGTCCGCTTGCTGGGCTGCGTGCGCCGAAGCCAAATTTTATCCTTGAGGAAATGCGATGCGATGTAGCCGATGACCTGCGCAAATAGAACCATTAAGCAAGATATATTCCTGAAATTCGAACAAATCACGGGACTAGACCGCCGAACATATAATTCTCACAGAATAAAGCAAATATTTCAACTTGGAGTCATTCACGTGAATCTTTTCTAGTTTCAAAGTCGCCCTTCACGACTAAGACCGCTCGGTACCTGAATGCTCAACAAGGAGGCCACCTCACCTTGCGCATGTTGAGCCGCTTGCCAGTTTTGTAGTCGCCCTTGAGCCGAGACGCCTCGGTGGGCTCCAGAATGAGGCGCAGCTGGTCTGATAGCTGAGCGGCGTAAGGCGCCACATGCGCCTGGTGTGTCGCCCACGAGTGGCAGGCGTCATCGTCGGCCCGGTTGAGAGACAACCGCGACTCCTGCAGCCGTGCACTTGTCTCTGAGACGTCGTCCTCAAGCTGCGCCTCTGCCATCAGCTCTGCAACGTCCAGGGCGGTTAAATACTGACAATGCAACAAGTGATACGGCTCTTATGCTCATACCATTTTAGTTTAGGGTTATCCATTCATCAGAATTATTTTCTATGTCCGCAATAACGCGAAACTCAATAACATTCACAATCAGCCTCACAGACCGGGTGATATTAAATATTTGGTTACAAGAACAGCCTACCCCCAGAGGAAGCTCCGAAGAATTCACTGCTCATCTATTTGATTTCCTGCATGCTGAGAAAATTAGGGTAGAATCCTATTTTATGCTGAAGTAAACTGGCCAAAACGCCAGCATTAGAACAGCAGAACTGATAGTCAGAAATGATACAATTAACAACAACATCTCCAACGACAAGCTCTGGAATCAAGATCATAAACTTGAGACGCGGCAGAAGCCATGCAGTGAGGCTATCGCATGAATTAGAACGCACCTTCTTGCTCTAAAAGAGTGTGGAAGTAGGTCTCGGGAGGACGCTGAACGGTGTGCTCCAGCACGAACTCTCCCTCCGTCTCCATTTTCTCATCCTTCTGGTCAGCTTCTGCCTCACCGTCCGCTTCCTGTCCCTGGCGGTGCTCCCGCCCCCGACCCTTCTGCTTCTCTGCCTCTAGCTTCTCTGGCGTTTGTGAATCCTCCTCTTCTTCTTTGTCGTCTACCTGCAAGACAAACATGGCGCACGTAAATAAATGTCAGAAACCTTAATTATAAGTGCTACCATAAAATTTCCCCACCAATAAACATCAAAGCACCTAAGTAAACTGAAACGAGAGATGTCTATTTCAGACTGAGGTTACCAAACATTCCCTAAACGTATTCTAAAAATGGGAAATCTAGGTAGTACAAAGGCATAATAATATGATGCTCATAACAATCTAATGGGGAAACGAAGACGTGAATACCGCGCATCAAAAATATGGCTAAGTATTCGTTAGGAACTCATAGTGGTAAAACTATCAGAAAACGAAGAACTTTAGGGGATATCAAAATCGAAACTTACGTCCATGAGATGCTGTTGCACGCCCTCCTCTTCAGGCTCGGGGGCGTCGTCTTCCTGCAGAGGTGCGGGGGCCTCGATGGCCTGGTCACGAGTGCCAGCATCCACGGCCTGCCCTTCGCTCTCCTCCTCCGCCTTTTTGATTGTCTGCAGTATAGGAAATGAAATAGAAGGTAGCTCAAGGACGAACCAATGCTAAGACCATGTTGAAACAATGCATGCGCTCTGTATGAAATACTTTGGTCAGTTGTGCAACAAGAGCGACAACGATCAAAAATGATAGAAAAACTTGAGATAATCTCGTGCACTAGATGATGTTCTCAGTCAAAATTTTTTTGAAACGCTCATCAAAACTATTTCCAGTTAACTCCTTCACGAACATAATTCGAAATTCATGACACGTTAAAGCGAGTCATGCCTGTCACATAAAACTGACTGGAATATTCATCGAAAATCCTGAGCAGAGACGAACAACACTTTTTAATGAGGGACTGATCTGCACAAGCTATAAAAACCGAGTGGCGAGACCGTTTACACTAGGTACCCACCCTCATAACAGCGGAGTCGTCTTCCTGCTCGACATCTTCATTGTCGCAGTTGTCAGGCATGTCTTCGTCTGGCTTATCATCCTGCTGCACGTCTTTCTTCTCACTCGTCATCAGCCCCTGACGAAGTTCTTTGTTCGGGTCACCCGTCACCTTACGTTCGTCCACGTCGCCAGGCTTGCGGTTCTTCTTGGGTTTCTCTTCCTCCTGCTGCTCATTGTCATTGGACTGCTTCGAGTCTCTGGAGGAAAGAATAAACAATAAATCATCCACACTTATATCATTACACCCAGTCGACCGTTACTTTACATTCAAACTTCTGACTTAATTCCTGCTGGTAAGCGAAATGGTATCTAAACCGTAATTAGATTATAGATTATTGGTTAGTTTTAAAGCTCTTTCCCTACATGAAATGTAATCCAACGGGAGCGAAAAGAATGGATCATTTATTACGGACTTAAGAAAACGTGGAATCTATGCACAAGTGTGTTCCCACACAATATTCCCTGCGTATAGTAACAACAAGTTAAGAAGGAAAATGAAGAGAAGATAAAAATAAAACGAGAAGGCATGGAAATGGAAAGAAGAGAAGTGGGCACGAAATATTGAAGTCCCGCAAGCCTAATGAAAATTTAGGTGACCAAACAGTGTCCTCCTAGAGACGCCAGTCTCCATAGCATATTTAAACCGCAGTCAGGCAAGTACAAATCAGTATATCAAAACTTTGGGCACTCCACACACTGGGAACACCACTAACCTCCCACACGGCATCGTCAGGCACCGACTAATTTACGAGGGAAGATCTAAACGTTCACAGGATATTACCATCACATAAGCTCTTTACTCAGGAAAAGAAGAGAGATCTTGAGAGGCCCTTACAATGGTCCATCTCACACGCGCAAGAAACTCGGTTCTTTGGTACTTAATTTTTCATGCTTCAAGAAGAGCCCGAATAAAATACATTAAATCCTAAACCAAAAATAAAATTTAAAACAACAGAACATTTCAATAGAGTATATTAAGCCCAAGACCCTCAACCACGTTCACATATATGCCCAGCCTGATTTCTCATAAGTGGAGTAGAAACACGTTCATCTTTCAAAATAATTTTCACGTAGATGAACAACACATCACAGAAGTACAGACATACTTTACATGGACCTTACCTAGCTCACAATGCAACTGAGAGGCCGAAAGAAACAACGTATATAGCAACTGAAAATAGCCTGGCGACACACCCACTGACTCAGGACAAAAAAGTTTCTGCCTGTTGGCTTTCGCACCTCACAACTGAGCATCAAGAGCTTTTCCTAACATGTTAAAACACACCTAAAACCCACCCATTTCGTAAGATAAAAGAAACGCGAATGCCTATCACGATCTTCCCTCTCACACACTTCAACTTGAAGCTTCTAGGAAGCGAAGTCTGGTGCATCACCTATGAAATATCTATCTGGAAGCTCGCATTTACACCTGAAGTCAAGTGCCACAAGTACTGCTGACAACATGACACACCGAGAGCTTCCTACTGACCTGGTAACCGTGGACTGCTCTCCTTGATGCATTTCTTCATCTTGGGGCTGAGCATCAGACTGCCCGACACCCAAGCTCTCCTGGGTTCTCTCGCCAGCCTCTCCCGTCTCCTCCTGCTCCTCCTCGGCATCCTCACGGTCCTGGCCGGAGTCGTCCGTCTTGGGCGCCTCCTGCAAACATTTCATTTTACGTTAAACGCCATATAAATCTACAAATTATGCATGCAGATTCGGTACGTATGCAACTCCAAAAGATATCAATCAATGACTTGGGAAATTCAACTAGATGACAAAGCCCCAGAATTGATAGGCATGAGCTCCTACTCAACTCGTATACGAGAGGCTGAAGCCACGCTCCTCAACAAGGAACCGTGGCGCCTAAATACGAAGCGACGTAATTACGCAATACCGGCATTACAACTAACAGACGAAAAGAAAAAAATTATCATGTCTCCCTAAAGACTATTTTCACGTGAAAAATTCAGGAATGCAGATCTGCAAGATATTCTCTGCTAATTTCGGGAGATATTTGTTTGGTTTATCTTCAAGTTTTCTCTCTGCCGTCGGCGTTCGATTAAAGTTTAAAGTTTGATTCGATTAATAGCAGAACACGTCGGCGCATGGTGAAGCGCCTTCCAAGTACACACAACAGTGACATTAACTACAAAATTTTACGGAGCAAATCGATTCCAGAAATCATCTACTTCACGAGGTGAAAGTGAACATGCATCCGATTCACTAATGGGAACTATTGCGTTCAGAAAATGAGCTTTTGGTTTTGTGGAAGCTGATTCAATAGTAATTCTCCAGTAATTTTCTTAAAACGTGATAATTTAATATGCTTCAAACGGGTGGAGCAGCAATTCAGCAAGCATTTTGGTCGGTCTTGAAAGGAGAAAGTATTACAGCGAAAAATCTGACAGCTCAGACTACCACCAGAAGCTTAATTTGCAACTTCATTTTTGAAGTTAAACAACTAAAAATTATTGCTAAAGATTCATCAGCCAGCCGCCCAAGTATCGCACACACAGTTTCAAGATGCACAAACCAAGCAAGAAAACATGACGAAGCAGGGTCTAATTTGAGCCTAATAAATTCTTTGTTAACAGAAAGATTTCCATAGAATAAGCCCAAAAATATCAAGAAGTTACCATCAGCAGTTGATAGCAGGCCTTTTAGTCCCCATTGAGCAACGAGGAATCCCCCTTCCCTTCATCCATTCAGCGCAATAATGCGAGTCCTTAGACTGGGGCTCAAGTGCTAAAACTACACACTGCGACAAAGCTGAATTTTTTTTTGACCGGTCGCCGACCACGCATCAACACCACAGCACACAAGCGCTCACCTTGGTTTGATCTTTGCTGGCATCCTTGGCGTCCACAGGTGCGGCCTCCGCGTTGTTTTTGGTATCGCGGTCTTTGGATGCATCGACCTCGTCTTTATTTTCATCCTGCTTATCCTCCAGGCCTTCTTCCTCTTCAGCAGACGTGCCCGCATTCTTCTTATGTTCTTTTCTTGCAACGTCGTCTTCTTTGTCGTCATCCACTTCATCTGCGTTGAAGTCCTTGTCGGTGTTCTCCATCTCATCGACATTTTTCTCGCCTTCATCATCGTTTTCTTGACTCTCTTCCTCGGGAAGATCTTTCATGTCTTCGCCGTCTTTCTGCTCTTCTTGATCATTTTCTTTTTCCTCGTCTAAGTCCTTGCCTTCAGGGAATAGCGACTTTTTCTCTATTTCCTTAGGGTTTTCCTCATCACCCTCATCCTTGGCACCCTCTTCATCAGGCTTATCCTCTTCGGCCTCGTCAAAGTTTAGGTCGTCAGGGATGTCTTTTCCGTCCTCCTCAGGCTGGTCCTTAGCCCTGTTTTCGCCCGCCAAGCGGTCCTCAAAATTGCCATCATCATCATCGTCGTCGTCTTCTTCATTGGACTGCTTGGGCTCCCGACGATCCTCTTCCAATTCTGCAGGTTCCTCATTTTGGGTTGTCTCGTCCTTGCCCGTCTTGTCCTTATCATCTTTGTTCTTTTTCTTCTGATGTTTCTCTTTGGCGACAATTTGACTCTCTCTTTCATCATCCCCCGCTTCTGCTGAGTCGTCTTCTTCCAAGTCCTCATTTTCCTCACCCTCTTTTCCTTCTTCTTCTTTGTCATTCCAAAGTTTTTTATCGAGCACTTCTGCTCCTTGTTCCGTTTCTCCCATCTGGTCATCCATTTTGTCCTCCTCGTCTTCCTTCTCATTTTCATCCTCTTCATCCATTTCAGGTCGTTCCATGTCCTGCAGTTTACCTTCAAAATCTTCACTCATCTCCACTCCATTTTCTTCTTTCAAATCTTTGTCACCAGGATTTTCTTTCTGACCTTCTTGCAACGCAGACTCAAGCTGATCTTCGGATTCCAATTTATCCGACATGTCCTTCTTGCCTTCTCCTTCAGCAAGTCCAGCAGCCTCGGAATCCTCCTCGTCTTCAAAGGACAGTTTACCCTCGGTTCCTCCTTCTTCTTGCAGGTCTTGAGGCTTACAGAAGCCTTTATTGGCCATCTGATAGAATATGGCGAGTAGCACCGAGAACAGCTTGCCCAGACTGCGGCCCGTGGCAGCGGCTGAGAGCAGCAGGTTGTCACACAGACACGCATACTGGGACAGCAGCGACTGGATTTGGAGAAGATTGTTAAAGGCTTCAGGACTGCAAGAGTTGGACACTTGATCAACGAGATTCGTGATGCATTTCAGGACGTAATTCAGTTTGAGAGACTTGATATCAGCCAAGAGTGAGGATACCATTGTGTTCGAAATTAGATCATCACAAGGCGCGTCTTCATTGGCGAGAGATTCATTGTATTTCTTGTACAGACACTGCACGGCATACAGCAAAGCACTAGTGCAGTTCTCAAGTTCAGTCACGGAGAGCTGGTCTTCCTCCTGGTCATCACTAAGGAGTCGCTGCTCTGGGTGAAGCAGCCAGGACTCCACCTCTTCAGTAGCCCGGGCCCAACAGTTCATCCAAGCGATAAGCTGACGAGTTAGGCACATGTGACCCAGTTTTTCAGAGTCCATGAGTACTACGGCTTTAGTCAAAGACTTGGCAACGTCGCACAACTCTGAGTTCATGTCTCTTACCTCCTGTACATGGGAATCGTTCACAATCCTAGGCCACGAGTCTACTGTGCAGAGTGCCAGCGCACGCCCGCTTCTCTGAGCGATGGCTTTGCACGTGCTGTTGATGCTGGTGAGCAGGGCTTGAGCCTCCGTGAGGTGCATCTGCGATGGCGATTTTCTCGACTCATCACCAATCAAAAGCCCTTCACTTTCGGGTTTAGTATCAATGATAGCACACACCTCAGCAGCAGATAATGAAAGAGACAAACTGAACGAGTGAATTTTGTCACACACGGCAACAAAAGTGGACACAGACGCTACGGGCTGCTGCGGTGCCTGCTTGAGGTCCTCCAAGAGACAAGTGAGGACGCTGAGGTTGCGGGCAAGTAGGGTGGATTGATCCCTGAGGTCCCTAGACATGAGCATGAGATGTTTGCACGCGCCCCTCATGCGTTTGATTAGGTCAGGACCCAGATCCTGGTGAGGCACTGTCAGGCGTTCCAGAAGCAGCTGCATTCTATTCATGCTTCGGTAGAAATACTTTTCGCCGCCTTGCCACAGCGGTAAGAATTCTTTTTTAGTGGCTTCATTAAAACGAAGCACACGGACATCGACGGTCCGGTTTTGGAGAGCTTTAGCAAAGAAGTCATCGGTCCAGAGGGTGTTGCCGCGGTGGTACCGCACGCCCATGTCCAACAGCTGCTTGAAGAGGCGCGTTACGCTCACTCGACGCTGCTTCATGACGCTCTTCATCTTATTGAGACGAGCATCCTTATCGACCTCGTTTGCCGTCAGAGACAGATCAGCAGAGAGCTTCACGTAACTCTCGATGATGGATGTGGTTATGTCTTCGACGCTCTCGACACACTCGTTGTATTGCAGACTCTCAACAATTTTGCTGATAAATTGACGCGACTTTCTGCAATAGACGTTGATGGAGAGGAGCACTGATCCTTCCCTTGCACCAGTGACAGAATTAGAAGCGTCAGAAACAGCAGGCGGTGGCTGAGGGGCGGCGGTGACCACAGCGCTGGGCGTCGCGTCCCACACACCGTCGCGAGAGGTGGGCTTGAGTTCCTCCACAGCGTCCTTAGCCCAAATGTCCCTGTTGTTTACACGTAGGAACTTCTTCCATTTGTTCATGAGGACATGCAGACCCCGACACGACTTGTCTACCTTGTTGCGGACCTGATCGATATCTCTGTACGTAGCAATGCTGTAATTCGCGACCTTCACAAGATCCTTCACTCGTTTTACGATGTCCGCACGTTGCTTAGCTAGAGCACCCCTGACGGCAGGAATGAATTGGTAGTAGTAGTTGCAGATGTTACCAATGACGTTGCATACATCCTCGTGGGGGCAGCTGGTTACCAAAAGGTGCCGGTGGAAAGCACCTATCAACATGAGCTTTGCTTCGAAGTCTCCAAGCGTCGCAGTGTCCATAAGTTCTTTGAGGACTTGTGAGAGCGACTGCACCGTTTCGGTGTCCCAGTCCTGGCCACACAACGAGTCGTAGAGGTGAGGCCACCACTTTATCCGCGACGTGAAAGCCTCATTGTAGGTGACGAGGTCGAGACAGTTCTTCCACTCGTGCAGCTCAACGGCGCGCCATTGGACCACTTGGGTCTTGATAGCAAGGAGATGCTCGATCAAAGATACACCTTTGTGAGCGTTAGCTTCCCATATGGCTGCCTTAAGAAGCACAGCCTCGAGCCCAGCAAGGAGCTTCGGGAGAGGAGAGGTAACAGGGAATTGCAACACCCTCTTCACAACGCCGATGACAAGCAGTAAAGTCGGGTGCTCAGGCCACTCGACGAGTAATTCGTCAATTTTCTTCAACATAGGTACGAGCAGAGGCCGCAATTTCATGGCTTCGGAAGGCCGCCAGTCAACATAGAAGTTCCTAGGCTTGACAAGAATAGTTGCAAGGTGCGGGTCTTGAAGAGACTTGCAAGCCTTGTGATTGAAAATTAGATGGGATCCTATGCTGGAGCGGTCGAGGTCGCAGCTCGCCACAGGCCCGCAGCAGCTCATGGCGCAATGTAGGAGTTTGACGCGCTGCAGAGCCGCCGGCACCACACCGAAGTCTTTGGCGGTCTCTGCCCGCTTTGTGGGCTCTTGCAGCGGCAACGGAGAGTGGTTGGACAGCAGGTCAAAATGAACCTCGGTGATCTCCCACAAATGTTCTTCTCGCAACCAATCGCTCACCTCCTCCTCATCTTCATTTTGATCCGTCTCAGGCATTTTAGGTGGAGCATCATCGTCCGGATCTAACCTTGGCTCTTTCAGATCGTCGAAGTCTTTCTGATGATTTGGGAACATTTCCTTGAACTCCCTGGCATTCGTCTCTTCTTCAGTTTCATTCTTTGCGTGTTCTTTGGCTTTGTATTTGAAGAGGCTTGCACGCTCTTCTTCCCTTTGTTTTTTCTCTTCCTCCTGCTTCCTCCACCACAAGAGAGCTCTGCTCACCACATCGGACAAGAAAGCAGCAGTAGTGGCGTTCAATCGTCCTGCAGTGGCAACGCTCAAGTGAAGCTCGAACAGCGAGGTTCGCAACGCGAGGCTTTGGCAACGCTTTCTGTTGCTTTCTTGCTCATTGATGACGGTGAGGAAGTTTGTGAGACGATTCACGTCCTGGTCCATGTGCCGCAAATAGTTCAGCGGGTCTCGGGGATTCCTCAAGATGGGGAAAGACGCAAGCCTCTGCAGCACTTGAGTAAAGCTGCCTCCGCAAGAGGAGTCAGCGACTCGCTGCCGTGCCTGAGCGTTCAAGACGCGCAAACTGCGCACGACCATTGAGAGGCCTTCCATGAAAAGTGATGTCACGTCTCGGAACATTAGAAACTCTTTGTAAATGTGACTGAAGAAATTATCCAAAGTAATGAGTTTACGGTCAATTTGATCAATCGTCATGAGCGTCACTTGTTCGTCACAGAGGCGGTTGATGATGTCACAGATGTCGGCAGGATTGAAGGCCGCCTGGAGGAAGTGTGCCAGGTCCTGTGTGAGGCGCACATACTCTTCTTCGCCTGGACGGTACGCTACCTCTTGACTTACAGTCGCCACGGTTGCTTGCGCTTCACTCAAAGATTGCTGAAGCAGCGCTACGTGAGGGTGGTGACTTCCAGATTTACTCTTCTCAGACAGAACTGTGTTGTTTTTACTTTTCGATCCACTTCTGTCATTTCCTGGCGCCATGGGAGCAATTTTCTTACCGCCTTTCAAGATATTCATCCACGAGTGTTGCAAAATTTCCTGGTTAAGTCTCTCTATATCTTTCTGAGCATACAGTAAGAGCAATTTCCTCTTTTCGGTCGGATCCATGGCTTCGAGGTGACCCGCAAGCCATCCCTGTAAAGCTCCAAAGGCTGCCCCGAGTCTCGCAACGCTCACGATGTCCATTTCTTCAGGTGCCTTGTCAAGATCGCCCGAAAATTTCTGAATTTCGTCAAGGAGTCCCACAACCTCAGCAGTTGCGCACCTCTCGCGGATGTAAGTCATCAAATTGCACAACTCTTGGGAAGCATCAGACGCGCGGTTCCGTTTCTCAGGATTCATTACCTTCGTCAGGCCGAAGATCAAGTTTTGACTGAATTTCTTGACATTTAGAGCAAAGGATACCTTGGGGGACAGAGCAGGGTCAGCAACAGCAGGCCAGCACACCCACAGAGTTGCGCGGATGTCTTGCAGCTGTTTGGCCTTCTCAGAGTGCACACCGACCTGCAGCATTTGCACAGCCCCTTTGTTGGATGTCAGAGCAAGAATGTTGGTGAGAAGACATTGCACAGGACTGTAGACGACTGCAGGGGGCTTAGATGCCGCTTTGGCCACCCCCTCTGAGAGCATTTTGCCGTGCGACAACCGCGTGCCGCTACCGCTGCATCCGAGCCATTCAGCTGAGTTGCGAGACGCGCTGGAGTTGGAGATGGACGCATGGAGGTGTGCAGATACCCAGCCTCGGCTCCTGGGGCTCGCAGCCTCGAGCAGCTCTAGAGGCAGAGACGGAGCCGCTGTCACCAGTTCTTGGACGTACTGCATTTGCTTCGCGAGCCTCTTTTGGGATTCATTAAAGTGATGAGACAGCAGTTGCGAAGTAATCAGATCCACGACCGGCCAACTTTGCATCTTCAGATTAGCCACCTTGGCATTCAGAACCTCAGTTGAGGTACTTTTATCCTGCCTTTCGTGAGCCGTGTTGAGCGCTTTTCCTAACTCTTCGAGCCGCTCTAGCATCACATTTGGCTTCACTTTACCTTTGTGGAATTCAGGAATCAGAGAAACTAGCTGGATTTTTACGCTTTCACACACGCCAGACACAAGCAGTGCATTGCTTGAGTGACTGTGCACTTTAGGGCGAAGTCTTTCACCAAGTCTGAGGATGTGGGTGTGCACTTCAGCGATTGCCTCCGTTGGGAAGGGGTTAGGGCGAGGCCGCTGGAGGCTGATCTCTGCGGCGAATTCATGCACTGGGCCGCAATTGAGGGCGAAGACACGCGTCAGCCTCTGCACGGTTTTGCTGAGCTTGTCGTAAGACTCTGTGTTCGTGATCCACTCAGCTGGGAGACTCTTGAAGAACTTTTCCTGGAAGAACTGCCAGTGTAGTATGACTTTTGGTAGCAGCAATTTGAAGGAAGAGAGCGAGTCAGGAGCCGAGAGGATCTCCTCTAACCGGTCCATCCAGCGCAGCACAGTGCACAGCTCCATCCACTGGGCATCTGAGAGAGGCACGGACGCATCTTTTGCAGCACACAAGTCTGCAATGAACGCGCTCAAGCGAGACAGTAGCGGGTGTAGGTCCTCGACGCAAGCGTGAGGCGCCAGTGATTTGTCTAGCTTCTTTTTCTTGATGGTCCTGGACACTTGGAGGACAGAAGGAGCATCGTGAGCTGCTTTGGCTGAGCATTTGGTGGCTAGCGTCGGTGAGTCTGCGCCTACAATAGCTCGCCATACGCCAAGAATGAGTCTGTTGGCAGAAGAATTCAAGCTACTCTCGCTTACACAGTTGTTGCTGTTGTCGTTGCTGCTCACATCATGTGAGGTAGTAGAAGGTTCAGCAAAGCGCGTGTCGGCTGGATAGTCTCTGTGGTCAGTCACATTGAAGCAAAGCTTGCCAGACTTCAACGCCTGCACCACCTGGTCTATCTTGGAGGTGACCTTGAGGCCGTGTTTGCCGTCCTTAATGACAGCTTTGGCCCCGTGCAAAAGTAGTGGCCAACTGTTGAGGGGCAGCCCTGCGAACACAAGGGTCAGAATCTCAGGGGCAGCAGTGTGCAAGTCGGGTACTTCTTCGCAGGGTGGGAGAGGGGC
Organism: Orchestia grillus; assembly: GCA_014899125.1. Lineage (NCBI taxonomy): Eukaryota > Metazoa > Arthropoda > Malacostraca > Amphipoda > Talitridae > Orchestia > Orchestia grillus. The sequence goes on along the minus strand of VOMN01069313.1, from coordinate 7,016 downwards.
ACGGGTCCACGAGTCGATTGCCTTCAGTGGCAAGTTGGTGGTGGTCATCAGGCAGTGTAAATAATTTATCCATTGCTGTAGGACCGCCGTGGCAGCGCCATGCTGTTGCAGAGTTCGCGTCTGCAGAGATAGAGACCCCAGGGCAGGCCACGATTTGCTGTGCGGCAGCTGCAGGGATTTCTGCAGAGCGCGCTGCACAGCACCGGACACCTGCCGTTGGAGGTCCGCAGTGCCATGTGCCCTGCAACACCACAACACAAATCAGAGTAGTGATTAGGAATACCTATTTTGGGAAGCAAATTCGTAATAAACTGGGGGAGAAAACAAATCTGAAAACCATTTAATTTGAACATTTCAAGCCTAAGCTCATTATCAACAACTTTGAATATAGGACACGTACCTACAGTGCATGTCCTATACGTCATGCATGATCATGATTGAGGCCATTGATAGCAATGCCGGACGATATAGTCCATCAGTTCCGCTCTGATTCAATGAAGACCAACCACACGCTCGCTTTGTTAATCACAGCCAAGGTAAATTAAGGCATCTTACTTAGCCTTTCACAGCGATAACTGTCTTCCACATCGAGTTCTGTGAGATACCTAACACAGCAACTAAATTTTCTCAGCAAGATAAGGAGCAGCGGTGCCGGCATATGCCCGAGAGACAACGTGATGAGGCACACAAACCCACAACCATCAACATAGCACCAAGCCATCATTCGCATCGAACACCACATTCATGAGGGAATAACATCACCCACTAATTCATGTACGCCGTAGTGGATAGATTTACTGAAGCCATTAGCAGCAGGCAGGCATATTGCGGTACAGCAATTGTCACTGGACATTCGATACAGAGTGAAGGAAGTGTATGGAACATAGCCACAAACCTGACGTAGCCTTCAGTGGTGGCGAGAGTGAGGGCTTGCACGTCCGTCTCGCCGGACTGCCGCAGCTGGACCGCCAGTTTGGCAGTCTGCAGTAGCACAGACACTCCCGGCTGCATGTAAGCTGTCCAGGAAAATAACAAGATTAATACTCATGGCTTGAAAATACGTCCTACTCTAAACCTCAGTATTGAAGAAAAAAGCGGAATGATACGCGGAAACCGACGGGAATTTGAACTGACAGTTAGCCTAACGCACGCCTACACCCCTAGGTCGGGCACGAGTTTCTCACAGCTGCGAACACCGTCAAGAAATAACTTCGTGCGTTAGATTAGACTGGTGGATTATAAGTTGGTTCAAAGCTCCTGGTCTTCATGAAATGTGATCCAAAGAGAGCGAAGAGAAAAACGGACCATTTAGTGTGGACTTTGGAGAACGGGGAATCTATGAACAGGTGTGCTCCGAAACCGGATTCCCAACTGATAGTAACAGCAAGTTAAGAATGAAGAGGATAAAAAAATAGAGAAAAAGAGCGAAGAAGCTGTGAAAGTTAAAAGAAGAAAAGTGGGCACGGATGATGGAAATCCCGAAGGCCTATCTATAGTAGAAAGTAACTCGGTCGAACACAGCATCGTCCACCCCTGCAATCGCACCAGCAGCACTGCACTTGGACCCGATTGTTATAAATCCGATGTTCGACGTCAAAATCCTAGAATTCATCAAGTTCACTAGTGATCTAGACAGCCACTCATTACGCTGCATCGGATGCAGCGCCTATTTCGTTCAAATTCAGCATCCAATAGAATTAATATGCAAGGGAAGAAATGCACGGGCGCAGCTACAGAAGCAAATTGGCACTAACTGGCAGCACCGACGTCGTATAGTTAGTATTACTGAAACGTACAACGGGAAATCGAGCTAACGCGGTAGTTTTCCAATGAAATTTGTAAATATTATTGAAATATTCACGCACGTAAAACTTCTTTTCGACACGTTCATTTTTGACGTTGCCCAGCACTTTCTCTTTCTTTTAGAAATTGTCACATTTACCCTGCACGCCCTGTACAGCACTTGTATCAGGAAGAGACTACAAACAAGATTACGGATATAATTTTTAACGGGTACAAAATTAACGTATGCACGAGTGTATGATAATAAGCAGCACTCCGGTGCTCCGAGAGTGTGGACACTGAGGGATCGTATACGAGGCCAAATCAGGAAAGGAATAAAAAGTACCTCTTTTTGGCACTAGAGCTCGCGTACCGCTCAAAACACGGTGGAAGAGGGCGAGAGCATGGCAGAGGAAACTGACATCTGAGATAATGGAGTTGAAAACTCTTCAGGTGCAGGGCGTTGCACTAGTAATAAATATGCCAAAAAATAAATACAAACATCTAATTTTCCGAAAAGATGTCATGACTTGGGGATATGAAAGCAACAGAAAAGATGTTTAGAGATTTGCAGTTTCTTCAAGGAGAATAATAGAAAAAACAAGGAGTTCGATAGCTGAAAGCAATGATTGACAACGAAGTTCGGGAGAATTCATGTTATTGAAGTCAGGGCAGCGACGTATCCTCCAAGTTAGACTGCAGGAGTGTGCGTTCGTTGAGAAAAATGTTCGTTGAATACATTTGAATGGGCCCAGGTTGGGCTTGGTCTTCTAACCTTGCCTCACAGCCAGAAGCTTCCTAGGACAACACGGCATTGAAACGCAGCATGACATTACAAGGGGATTAATGAACGACAGCTGCCAGGCTCTCCAGTGACAACCTAGTTCAAATTGTAATCCTAAAGTACGTAAGGTTTTTGAATGGAACCCCAAGCTTCAGAGGTTGCATAGCCCTACGTTGTTCGCCGACACACTCAGCAGGAAACCACGTAAGAATCACAAGATTCACGAGTAGTGAGAGCGCTAACACGAGCTATTAGGTCAAGAAACTGCACTAAACCGACAGCATGACCCACCTGGCAGGACGTCCGCAGCTGCCCTGTGGACGGCCACGAGGCAGTTCTGCAAGCGGGGGCTGTGTAGGCCACTGCAGGTCAGCAGGGTCGCCAGGTCCAGCGACACAGCCTCCTCGGTGGTGTCCTGGGGAATGGCGTCGTCGTCATCCGAGTCGCTCGACGACCCGTCATCGGTGGAGGAAAGGCCAGAGTCGGAGCTCTTGGAGACCCCGCCCTTGTAGGAGCGACGCGTGGGGGAGGCGACCGCGCCGGTGTCGCAGGAAGCGCCTTGAAGCAGCTGCGGCACGAACAGTTCCACGCCGCGGTTGCGCATTGCCCTGCAGTGCAACAAGTGATGTATGTAAATGTTTTAGTAATTGACGACTTCAGGGATAGCCATTTACTACATACTCATCAAGTTACAAAGTAATGTTCGTTTTCTTCTCCCTGCTACCTTCAGCCGAAATACTTTGGTCTCGCATAAAATAGAAACCGACTTAAGAATAGTCACTTGAATAAAAGCTTCTCTTCACATGTGTAGTGCTCTCAACCCTTCACTGCCTGGTGCGACGATCATGTCGCACCGTAGTATAACTTTTATGGTATATCAGCATCATTCGAACAGGCTTAAATTCATCTCTCAACTATAGTAACAAATGTGATGTATAAGGTACCAGCCAAAGTGTCCTCATTTATACTTTTTCCTTTCGAATACTGATTCAACCACGCACAACGCCAGTCAGAAAAATGTTGGTTTACTGCGAGAAATAAACTCAAGCCCTGAAGTGTCCGGGATACTTTCCCAGGCTCCTACTGCACGGTATGCCTGCCTACTCCATAACCCACTCCCTCATCAATTCTTCCGCTTACCCCGACACGAGACTATCAGCATTCTACAGTTTTTACTTCATGCCTAATTTAAAAAAATACACTTTCATTCTTTCTTTAATAACTCCATACCTAAGAGATTTTCGTCGTCCGCCCCTTCTGCCCATTAATTTTTAATATTTTGTAACACACCTTTCTAAAGTTGCTACTAACGACAATTCTTAAACTAATTCGGTTACAAGTTAATGCTACATTAGCATACATAAAACAGTTTCCTCAACTTCGTCACTGTGGCATCCAAGACGTTGACCCGAAAATAAATGAGGTTCACCTGCATCACAATCCCATCCGAACACATCAAATTGTTATGGAGATATCACGCAACCTTATACCATTCCCATTTTTAATTGAGCTACACTATTTCAGGTAATGAAGAATAAGCTCCTCTAATATGAAAACTATTCACAACATCCTGCAAATTTTTTATTTACAGTATTCCTTCTCCTCCCCACCCACTCACATTATGGTACATCTTCAAATTTTACCTGACGCGACCATCGCTAAATAACAGTACGAACACAACACTCGTGAGTATAACTGACCTGGACACCTCCCCGGAGGTGTGGTCGATGACCAGGAACATGCGGAAGTTGGGGTGAGGGCGTACGAAGGGGACCGTCCCATCAATGACGCCCCGCTCGGCCAGCACCAGACGGCCACCGGGCTCCAGCAAGGGGTTGAGGCGGTCCAGGACAGACGCCGCGCACAGGGACGCGCCCTCTACCACCACCCACTGGCCTTCTCTGATTGCCTGCCCGAGAGTACACACGGAACTTTAAAATCTCTCCAAATGAACAACTTCAGGAAGGAATTACACAGCAAGCTTCCAAAAATCTAAAGACAGAGAGTTTCCCAACGTACGTTAGGGGACCCCAACGTACGTTAGGGGACGATGACTTTATTTTGCCCATTTCATCTTACATTATTATTGCACTATTACAATTACATTATGGTTTAAAGGAGTAGTTATCGCTGTCACACCCTAATGAAAATTGTAATATGTTTACATCAACATTTTTTAGAAACTATGTTAGGTTAGAGCGTTATTTCAACTCCATTGATCTGTCAACAGATAACTTTCAAACTGAATATAGGTACTAAGTTTACATCGACTTCAACTCCTGCTAGAATCACAACCTAAAACATGTTAATTTGAGTTTATTCGACTTTCCACATTCTAGACTTAAAAACAGCGCTATTTTTTTCACGTTCACTGATTTTTGAATTGCTGAGTTAATTTTTTTCCCTTTCCTTCGTGCCAAATACACACAATAGCAAAGAGTCTTTCCATACTATTTCCAGGTTTTGAACATAGATTAGTCTGCACAGGGCAACAAATAAAGAGCATTAACAAGAGTGACACTCACCACGACTAGCGGGGAATCGACCCACTCAAAGATGCCACCAGACGCAAGTCCTCCTGCCTCCTGCACCTTGTCTTTCAGCTGCTGCACCTGCTGCAGGAGCTGTCCGCACTGCTGCTGCAGAGCGTCCTTCTCTTCCTCCGGCGTGTCCAGTTCAGACAGATTGCAGGAGGAGCCAGCAAGTCGCAGGATGTGCAGGAGACAATCACACTGATGCAAGAAGTCTTCGGCCTCCTCGCTGCTGCTACGCTCCCGGCCGCCCTCTGGACAAATAGGCCACTAGTCAAGCACTACACACAAACACACACACACACACACACTTACGGACGCTCTTTGCACACACTTGAATAAATTTAAAACGAAAAGCTCAAGCATGAAATATTCCTACACTTAACATAGATGATTCTCGGCATACTGTCAGATTTTTGGACAAGCGGGTCTTCGTTGTTTTAAAATGGCTCAAGGTCCAGTTTGACTAGTTAAGACATGCGGTGAACATAGGATTCATGCCCAAATGTAGCCTGCAAGCGCTGGTACCTAACCTCTTCCTAGACCCCTAGAGGATTGCAGATCTCAAGTTGAGCACGGCTCCTCTACAGCGCGAGTAAAAATACTGCGGCAACGTCAGTTGAATTTAAAAGCAAGCTGATATGGAATATGCGAGTCAACGTGAAGCACCGACTGAAAAACATAATGTAAGCCCGTTAAAACATAAGCTTTACACTGGGATGCATATGCTCTTCAAGTCAGAGAAATAAAGGCTGAGCAACAAATTTTGGGCTTCAGAGGGAGTAATGCAATATAGCGTCATTACTCGGTAAAAAAAAAGCACTTCGGTGGGAACTTTCACAATAGGATGCAGTTTCCGCCACACCGGAACTTACTCTGAATTGAGTGGAAACTGGCACGACTAACTGTCGCTACGTACCTTAAGCAACAGCCACGCAAAAAGCCAACAGTCTTGCACAAGTAGGTCACCACAAGCACTGAAGACAAAGTCAACAGTGAGCAGCTATCAACTTCCCTTCTTTGAATTTTATACTTCACAAAACCCATGACAAGTTTACGGATTTTTAAATCTCAAGTAGGCCACTCTACGAACTAAAATTCAATCATTAGCAAGATAGCACTATTAGAATCGACTACATCGGAAGTTATTCACTGGGCCCAACAAAGGGATTAACAACAAATCAACTCCTTAATATCACCGATAGGCAGTTCAACTCCTCAATATCACGATGGAGACAACGCACATGGAAGACCACAGAATTTCAGCAACTTACCACGCGTTTGATAACTATCACGTGACTCGAGGCTCCAGAGAGGAAATTAGCCATCAGCCTTCCCGGGCATCACGCAACCAGAGAAGGACAACATGCCGTTTCTCTGGTTTCTGATTGATATCTCGCGGTAACGAGCTATAATCTACTTGTTGTGGTCTTCAATTGCCTGAATTTCATATTGCAATCGTAGTTGGTACTCATTTACAATCGAGTTCATATTTCTATCTTGCTTACCAGTACTAATTCTTATGCAATTTTGCAAGTTCAAAATCCGCATTGCACGCATTTTTTTTTTTCTAGGTAGCATCAGCAATGTCCGTTTCCCTGGTACAGCCAAGCAATTCTGCATGCATGTCGGGTCGCCACGATGGCAGTGCGGCAACTGGTATTGAAGAACCAGTGAAGACGAGTGCACGCTTACTATACTACCGTCATTAGAGATCCTAGTTCCGGATACATCTGTAACGAGCGAACACCTAAAATTCTAAAAGGACGGACACTACAAGCAAGGACTTTGGATTCAATGGAGTAGCCCAAAAACACGGACGCACACCCAACCCTCTCTTATCACTCACGTTGTTTCCTATACAAGACGAGGTCGCTCATGGCGTGCAGGAGCTGCTGCACTTCAGGTACCCTGGTCTC
>VOMN01069303.1:0-78516 GCA_014899125.1 Orchestia grillus | reverse complement strand
AGCGGCGCTACAATCTAGTGGGTGTAGCGGTAGCGGTAGCCCCCACTACATTTAGAGCATGTAGTGGTAGCTGTAGCGGCCGCTACATTTCAAAGTAGCGCTACCTGCCCAGCTCTGCCGAGAGGACACTGGTTCAAACCTCGGCTCAGTCGAGGCATTTTCACATAAGCAGGGAGTACTTCTCCTGGAAAGGAAAGTTCAAACCACACGTTCCTCACGTCCCTCACTACGCCAGTAGTTGTAAGGCATTGTAAACCCAAGGGTAAAACGTGTTGGAATTAATACAGGTTCGATCAATAAGATTTCAAATACCAACCTAGCACCTCAGAAATCGAACACGATGTTCTGCGTAACTCTCATGAATACACGTTTGAAAATGAACTCTCTTAATAATTGAAAATATTAGGTGTAAAAATACCTCAGCATGCAAACGAATGAATTTTGCGACATTTTATTTTGGTTCCTGTTTTATGAACCCAATTTCCGTGTTTTTCATTGCGTTCATCACGGTGCTGTTTGAATACGAAGCGCTGCGAATGGGTGGGGTTGTTATGCGTCATTTAGTGTTTAGGTGTTTGAGTTTATAATTCTATGCAAAAGGTCTGAAATAACTACTAAAATGCAGCTAACAATATTTTTGTGTCTGTTGTTGGCACATACTACAAAATTAGGTAAGTTCCATTGTAGAAAATTCTTGTCTTATTTTAGTTCAACAATTGTTATTGGCTCATAATGCTCAATTTGACTTGAATTTTGTCAAGTTGCTATTATGTACCAGTGTCTATTATTGATTATTAAGTACGAAAGACAATAGTGTTGTCACAAAGGTCTAAGCAAATGGTAGAACTATATGTTTTAAAACTCTTTTCACTAGGTTTAGGCCTTTATTTAGCCTTCAGAAAATTATGGCCAAAAATTTAAAAGTTGGGGATTTATAAATGCTAAAATGAGATAATCATATTTTAAAATTTATTTCTGAAGTCGTTTGATTATTTTGATTTAAAACTGCCTGATGAATTCAATTATCATTATTTTTTCCTTTATATATGTATTTATCTATATTTTTTATTGAATGAACCCTATTATGAATATTATCAATCGTGAGCTATAGCCTGTCACATTTTTTCTGAACATCAGAGTAACTGTGTTTTCCAAAAAGTGTTAAAATTCATATTTCTGGTTTGTTGACAGTTTTTAATTTTGATTGCTTGAATTTATTTCTTGCAGTAAACAAAGTTTTTCTTTGGTTTAGCATTATGAATGTTTGGGTAATACTTACTTTACTGCACCCATCTGCTTTAAGTGTCTATCTTATTGGACAACCTCAATTTTAGTGTCATTGGATAGGATTTTTATTCTGAGTGGTGTGAACCTATTTTCCCAAAGGTTTTGAAACATAGAAAAGTAAAATTGAAAAATATAAAGCTGTTTCCATACTAATACAAGTTAATGATGGAAACACTACAAAAATTTGGATCACATTTTTACTTGTTTTGTTTACCTGTGTTTTTCACTTGTTTTGTTTACATTTTGTCGCAACAACAAATTCAGCCTAATGAGCCTATCCTAAACAAGAGTAACTCTTATGTAAGTGGAAAGAAACATAGGAGTGGATGGTAGGTTGTACAATGTGAATTAAATTTTCACAACTGTTTTTATTTATGATTGTTGCTTATATGAGATAATTATTGTTTCATATTTACATATTTAATTGTAAATATGCCTCAACATTTGAATGGAACATTTACTGGTGCTGCTGTGGTTTGATTTGTGACAAGTAGAAATTTATCAAATATTTCCATATCCATGTGGTTATTCTAAAAGCTTTAAGTTAATGCAAATATAACAAATTTCTGATTTAATTCAAAGCAGATGTGGCTGATCATAATATTGGGCAAAAAGTTACTTCCTCAAAAATAAACTTCATAAAACTATTGGTGGTATTTGAGGTTTTGATGAATACATTTTTGCAGCTGATTCCTACATATTTGAATCCAAGCAATAACTTTTTTTTTATACAGGAAGCACTCATTAGACAGTAATTCTTTATCCATTCTTATGTGACTATTATCATGTGTGTAGTAGTGCCTTTTGATGCACTGGAACAGAACACATTCCAGCCCATTGGTGATAAAATACAACAATAGTAATGTACTGATTTCTGATAGTTGCAATTGAATGATAGTTGCATCATAACGGCAATTAATGTGCTCACCTAGTGCATGCTTAGTATGTACATATTTTTGTAACGTATAAGAATATTTGAGACTTTCTTTTCAAGTCTTCAGTCTTCAAGACTAATTTTGAGGCCTACTTTCTCTTGCTATATTGAAAGAATTTGCATAAATCTGTGTACGTAGACATACAAGGGTATATATTCAAATATGTTGTGTGTATGTATTCCTTTGCTTGATTGCTATCTCTTACCATTCTTGTAACTTTAAACTACTTCTCTATTTTAGAAGAGTATGCCTATGTTTGTGAATGTCAACTTTTATGGATATATGCTCAAATATGTGTGTGTATGTAGTCTCTTACCTAAATTGCTAAGTTCATAACATGTTTTGACCCTAATATTTTATTTTAACCAACTCATTCAGTAATTGTAACTTACATACTCGAGTGTAACCGTAAGCTTTTTTTGTTATTAATCATTGATGTGCTGTAAATTGAAGGCCTTCATTTCTATATAGATTGTCCTAAAAGCCTTGTAGCTTATTCAGGCCCTCATGTATATATCCTGATCCAGGTTCTTTGTCATTCCTCATATGATTGTAAACCTGTGTCTGATGTAATTAAAATTACTTCTGGAAAATAAATGTTCTAAAGTACACTTGTTCATGTGTGCTCCTAGCAATCCCTTATGTCAGTAGTGTTTTGGTAGTTGGTAGTGCCTTATTATCTTTTGTCTTCTTGATCAATTGGGCTTAATGTAGTATTTTTTTAAAATAAATTGTTAATTTTAGACATCTGTACCTATGTTTTGTCATGATCCATATCCTGATGTTTTTTATATTTATAATTTCTTACATATTTGCTGAGAATTATTTGCTATCTTTTTTGTTTGGTTGTGGATGTGTGCTAGTATTTCTAACCAATCCGGTTTTGAACATAATTTTATTACAGCACTATTATGATAGATATGCATGTTAATGGTGCTTCCAATTCACAGTGTCAGCAATATGGTGTTACCAGTGTGTTGGCTCTCACCCTGGCTGTGGCCTGGAAGATTTTGATTGGAGATTCTACTGGAGTTCAAGTTGCCATGACCCAAATGATGTTTGTGTCAAAGTCATTGAACAGGCTGGCAGTAAGTATATATAGAAACTATGAAATATTGCAAATATATGATATACTTGTTGAAAATGATTCTAGAAATTGTGCATTAGTCAAGAAATGAGTCAAGGCAAACATCTAGACACTAATCCCTGTGAACTTTGTAGTCTAATTTTAGGTTGGAAAACTATCAGTTCTGCGTGATTTTTTAAATGGCCTAATTTTTTTTTCTAGTTTATTCATGTTCTACCATTGTGTTGTTTTTCTCTTAAACCTATACTTTTGGAATGGCTCATTTGTTGCAACAGCTAGTAGCGCTGTGTTGTATCTTACTTATTGCAACAGCTGGTAGCTCTGTGTAGTATCAAGAGGGAAAGAGAATAGTTCACCTCATGCCAAAATCCTCCAAAAATGTCCAGATAGCTGAATTAATCAAGTGTGTTGCAACCATGAAATTATTCATTTCCATTGTCCTTATCATTGCTTTGCCTGAATTTTGTTGAGATATTTATGCACTAGGTATTATAAATTTAAATAGAACATTGTGCAATAGTTGATACAAATGGGTTTGTCTCAAAATTATGTAACTCCATTCCTATTTCCTGGTTCATTTCAACTCTAGTTTGGCTGATGCAAAGTAAAATACCTACTGATAGTATTTGATAGAAATTTTCAAGTTTTCAGTAACAGAAAAATACTAACATACCTATTCAATAAGCACAATATATTGGGTTTGTTTTTTCTACATGTGTGTGAGATTAGTGTTTCTGTATCATTCATATGACATTATAACAATTAGTTATCAACAAACTGGTTTTTGCATTCACTAACTTTTTTACTATTAATTTCTTTGACTCATTTAGCACAATTAATTAGATTTTCCTATTTTTGCATCAGAAATATTGCATCAGGTTTGTACTTTTCATTTTCTTGACTGTTTTGTATGAATTGAATTGATTCTGAAAACTTTATTACATACCTAACTGATTCCCTCTGAATCTTATGGGCTGAAATATTCAAGATCAGGTCCTGTATCTTGATAAAAAAATATACCTCCTGTTGGAAAATGAACTAGTTCAGTCACAATCCAACATTCTTAAAAGAAAATCAGAAAACGAAAGGAAAAAATTATAACTCACCAATGTCTTGTTAGTTTGTGAGCTTGCACTAAGTGAGTGTGCTGCTGCAGTTATATTTTATAGCTACTCAATTATAGATTACACAATTAGCATTTCTAACAAGTCTCAACAAATCTGTTGAGCTTTTGGCTGACTGTGTGAGTTTTTGAATTCCTCATGCTTCATTCTAATAAAGTAAGTCCCCAACTTCCATCAGATATCCATTCCTGAGATGCAACAAAAGTTGAATTTGTTTTGGAGTGCAAATCAACCTTTTTCCTATGGATGTAAAATCATGCAACAGGATGCAAGTCAAGCAATTATTTTTTTGCTTTAAAATCAAGTAATAGATGGCATAATCACAGTATCAATTTCTCCATTTCAATAGTCATCCTTCTAAGCTGCTTTGTAATCAGTGTGAATTTCATGGGAGTATGTCCCTACACATGCTCAAAAATGCATTTCCTATCATCTCTAGTTGTAGCCACTGTGGTACTGTGTAAATCAAGCGTACAATCAATGCTTGTTCAACCTTCACCTTTTCTGCACTTTTTATTATTGCCACTTTTGTTTTCATCAAGGTGGCTTTTCTTTAAATTTCTGTCATCAGCACCATCAGATTTACATTTGGAACTCATGATGAAGGGTCAAATGTGCCCAAGACTGAAGAAAACACAGAGAAAATAGTAGTAGTTATGTACAAGAGACATAATTTTGTCGTATTGTGGATATATGAGTAATGTTTCCCTGTCATCACCCAATTGTGAACCCACCAGTATCCAAGTATATATTCCAATAAGAAATGGTGGGTTGCCCAACCTTCGTTTCCTAGTGGGCACATTTTTTCCCTCTGGTACGTTTAACGGACCACGTGTGGTAAAGGGTTAACACATGTTACCCAGCTACGTAGAGACGAAACGACGTGGGTCGAGGGCCGGCGTAACCCGCGCACCTGCTGTAATCACTTCCTTTACGTGTATTTTCTTTCTAGGTGAGGTTGTAGTAACTCGGGACTGCTTGAGCTCGCTGGAAGGACACAGGCGGGACATCCCCAACGATCGGTGAGAAACTTCTTTGCTTGACCTGAATGGAGGCATCTTTTAGCTCTTCATGGCTTATGGACTTTTGTATTAATTCAAGTTGCTCTATGCTGAGTGTACTGTAAATTTCAGAACCCTAGTTTTGACTTTGCAAGTACAATAACATGTGTTTGAAGAAACACTGATTATACTTTAGGGCTTACTGTGAAACGATTTGTCATTGTTATTCTAGTATTGTGAGTTGAATATCTGTTTAATATGGAGAATACCCTTTTTTATTCTACCACTATCAACACAGTGATCTACTTCAATCCTCCATAAACAATGACTGATTAAAATAGTTAATCAAAACTTTACTGATACAAATATATTCTTTAGCTGTGTATTTATGTATGAATATTCATGAAGTTTGTCTTTCCTAATCAAAAGCTGTGTCTCTGGAAAATCAGCTACCCTGTATTGGGATCTGTGGATCTCTAACTTAGCCTCCGTTTTTGCATCACGTTTCTCAGCATTTCTAATCGTCAGTTGTGCAATCCTAACATTGAAAGCTACTCAATCTCGATACATCAATAGCATTTCCTTTTGTTTGAGCAGCAGTGTTTTCATTGCAGTATTGCACCTAACGTAACCTAGTCTAGCCGAACCAAACCTAACCTAACTAAACCTAAATCTCACCTAACGTCACCTCATCTAAGGTTTGAAAATTTTACCCGTTTCATGTTTATTTTTATTTACTAACAGATACGAAGGCTGTAGACCGGCTGTCAAGGATGTCCAGTTGGGAACCTATATCTTTCCTTCAGTCCCGGAAATTGACCAGACAAGGTGAGTCCATTTTTTTCTATCCTTGTTTTAAATGTTTACAAGCATTTTAGTTCAGTTCTTTGGGGTATCTCAAGAACAAGTCACACGATGCTTCGTGGTTCGAGTTAAATCTCGCATTCAGTAGCCTCAATTTGCCTTGTTTAACATCTCAGAAATGGCAAAACGTTGTGCTTCATTTTTTTTTCACTCGCCTCCGGCGCAGAATTACCTGTTGGTATCATGGATTGGTCATGCGCTCTTTTGAGTTTGATTATTTTAATCTCCAAGTATGTGATGACAACTTAATTCTTTCATGTCGTGATAGCAGTTATGGCGTCATCTTCATCTAGGCGCCTACGGGATGTTAATGGAAAGTAGAGCTACTGTTAATGTAAAGTTGAGAGGGAAGTTGGATTATTTTCTTACAGCATTTTTTGGGTTAGTAAATAGTAGTATGTATATCTAGTCGTAATAGTCGTATATCTAGAACACGGCATATTTTCTACGTTTGGATACTTCAAATTCTTTAGAATGAGGTACACGGACACAATTTCCCGATTGATCACCCATGGTTCAAGTATGGTCAATTTTCGGCATGATATATTTTAATTACTAATTCATTCTAATATTACATTAATCGAGCAGAAACTAATGCTATAATGGAAATAAAATATTCATTCATTCCTAGGACGTACTTCGACAACGTGACCTTCTGCTTCTGTAGCTTCGATGAGCGATGCAACGGAGCCTCTGCCGCCCAGTCATCGTGGGCTGTCCTTGTTGCCGGTGTTGCTGCTGCGGCAGTGGCGCGAGGGGCGCGCGCCTGACGAGCGCTGCAGCGTGAGGAGCTCGCATGACTTCGGACACGGTGACGTTTTTTTTCCAACTCTATGACGACCAATGGTATTCTATGGAACCGTTTCCTGCGGCTGCTTCTTTTTCGTTACTGGTGGAAACGTTATCATAAAGTTCTAATTGTTTTTCGTTTGAAGCTAAATGCAAAATTATTGCAAACGTACATCAGACTGAAGCTAGCTTTTCGTAACGTTAAATGCTGTCTTATTGCAAATCTGCCTGAGACTGAAGCTAAATGCTCCAACAATGCTAACTGCTGCAGTCTGATTGCAGAAATAATTCGGTCGTTATAGAGTTAAACTGTGTTCTTGAGTCGAGTAGCTCATTTGTGTTCGATGTTGTCGGGGTCTCACAGATGTCTCCCATCATCATAATATAATATTCAAGTCTGCTCATACGTATCGATGTACAAAGCATTGATGGATCTGTTGCTGCGAGGTTTCTTGTGTAAAGGCAGAGCATGGAGGTGATGCGCTCGCCAGAATAGTTTGGTTTTAATCCAAACTAAACCTCGTTTAAGATTGAAACATTTTTTTTTTTGAACTAAAATGTAAAGTAGGGCGACAGCAGTACGATTCATTACCTCTTACTGCTCATACTGGCATGCGAGTTGTATAGCAGAAACTTCGTGCCCGCAGTGTTTGTTTCCGTATTATAACGGAAGTTGCAACGCGTAAGCTGGTCAATAGAAAAGCCCGAGTGAGGTCTTGAACGTCTCTTTACGCAAGATCACTCCGCAGTTTTAACATTACCGTTAATTTCAGCATTGGGGAATTGTATCATCTTCACTTCAAGCCCGTAAAAAATTGAGAGTGGACTCTTCAGTTAAATCATTCCAGCAAAAATGTGTGGTATGAGATTTTTGTCCGTAACAAACAAGACGTGAGTATTTCCGAACTAATGGTTTATCCCAGCCGTCAAAGGGAACAGTAGTTTCGAATTCGAAAAGTAAACGAAAATGTTTTTGGGCTCGAAAGAAATATTTCAGCGGAAATTTTGCCGTGTTTCTAACCCCTCTAGATTATTTAGTTAGCTTGAGAATTTCATGCCATAGAAAACAGTTGCTCAGCCAAACATCATTCAATTTTTATGTTATCGTTTGAAAGAAGAGCGGTTTTTACTGTGTCTTGTGCCAGTTCGTAAGCGTGTGTGCAGCGAACACTTACCTCAGCTTGTCTGAAGTCAATTATTTTTGTGCATATTTTCATATATCCGTCATCAAAGTCACTTGCATTGAACTCGCGGTAACTTTCAGCTGACTCGAGCGACTGCCATTCTCCAGACTTGGGGATTCTTTTCTTAACTGGGATTCGCGGCACCGAGCAGATCTGTTCACTCGGCGCGTCTGAACGTCACATTCTAACGTGTTGCCGCACAGTCTGTTCTGGCCCCCTGTGACCCGCCTTAATGGTGGTAACGCCTCATGATAATTGAACGTCTGAGCTAGGAGTCCAGCTTCTAGGTAGTGTTTCTTGGTTTGTATGATCTCGCCAACAACCTGTTATGCGCTCCATTGTATTGTTCAATTTAACCAATATTTTCAACTGCGTGCAAGGGCAAGATTGAGGTGTTTGTAGGTTATTCTCGAGTGAGACTCGGTAAATGAAATAGAATCTCAAAACGTTTATCTGAATTAACCTTTGGTGTTGAGCGATGAAGTAATAGCAAGTCCGTCCATGGTGTGCTTTACGTTAACAGATGTAGGTAATCACTTAAAATATACTTTTTTCTTCAATGTCCGTCCGTAGAGATAAGTCATAAATTATCCCTTTCTAAATTGTCTGTAGTAATAGTAATTAGGGAATTGTAGAATGGATTGAGAGGACATCTGTACTACCGATATTACTTCGTGCTGATACAGACAGTCTGAAATGAAAGCCCTTGCCCACAATAATCTGAAATTTTTAAATTCTTAATTTTTTAGACAAATTTTTTGTTCGTATTCTGACTTTCTTCTTTGAATTTTGTTTCAACTATTATAAAAATGAGATCTTTCAAAATAAGAGGTTGAGCTTGATTTGTTCTTGAATCGTGTTGGTAACCAGCGGACCAGTTACAGTTCTTCTGATCTCACGTGTTCTGTGTTCTGCTACGGCTAACTTCGCTGGCTTCTTAAAAACCTGCTTTGGAGGAGATACCGTGAAGTGGCTACCATCGTGGAAATTTTTTGAAATTAGTATTTTCAAAAATTTTCTGGACGCTGCAACCTTTCGTTGTGTTTCAACCCTTACTACATATGTACTCTATACCACTGTGCAGCTACACTATCTTGCAAAAAGGTTAAAGACGGAAATTTTTTTATTCACTATGAATGTTATAGAGCCTTTGCTGTGGAATGTCACGAAGTAGAGGAAGTTTTTACTTTACTGTGTTTGTCACCAGCCTATTTTATCACTCGATAATGTTTCAAGTGTTTTATGTTATAGTGTTCTCTTTAGATTGTCGTTAGCTTACAATGTAGCTTCGTTTAATGCACAACCGTCTTACGTGTGTGTCATTAAGGTTAATTGCACGGAAATAGTTGCATCTGGTATGTATATTTTCTGCAATAGAATAAATTTTATGACCTATGCAACACTCGTTAGGAAACGGCTTTCAAAGGTTAAGAAACTCAAAGTTTATGAAAGCTTTTACTGACATAGATGAGCGAGAACGTAGAATATACCAATGGTAGATAGTGCTGATTATATTATTAAATTAGTAGTCTAGCCCTGTGCCTACCGAGATATTTTTCCATGCAACGCAAATATAGGTTTAGGAATGTAACATACATGGGGCAATTTACCGTGTCATGGACGCGCAGATGATAACTTTTATTTATCTAAATATTCCAGTTTTGTCTAGCAGTAGATGTTAGAATTCAGTAGAGAATGCGGATCAACCCGCTACCGGTCACTGTCTAAATGTGAACGCGGTGGTTGTTGCACCCATCACTGTCGGCTGCACTGACCATCTAACTGCACCGCCGCTACCTGGACAGTGACCGTTAACGCAATAAAGTAGTACGCCGTCGAAGTGATTGTCATCGTGTAGACAGGTTGCATGTATGACATGCTCCGGTGATATTGTTGGGGTATCTTCTTTCCTTAGTGATTGTCAACGTCCCTAGTGTCAACATTATATTTTGGTCTACGTATCTACAATTTTTTCTTTCCCAGTCAGTGAATGGCCTCCTTGATTCTGGTGTACGTAATCGAGCTGCGAGTGTACTTCATATAGGAAAATAACGAGAGTGTAAATCATTCAAGCGATGTTCAATATATTATTGAATAAGATGGATTAATATCTAATCACAACTATGTACTGTTCACTTTGCCGTAAATGGATTTAGACCAGTACTTGAAAAAAACCAGCACCTCACACGAATTAATGATCTTATTGTATCGACTGGAAAACAATTTGCTAATTCGTACATTATTGTCATTGCAAAATTTACTGGCTATAATGAATGCATGTTTCACACATCACATATTTGAGACTAAAATAGAGCTACAATGTGAGCATTAAAGTAGGGATCTCCGCAGCTTTTCGAAAGACAATATGACAGAATTATTCCATAAGGTTATGTAAGCTTCTTTTAAGGAAATTAGGATTGTCATGAAATTATTAATAGGCGCTTCTACATAAAAATAATTCAATGCTTGCTTGAAGTTTGAGAAGCACTAGTACAAGTGATGTAATACTTCACGTACACAAATATTTTCTTGACTAATGTTGGAACTGCGATGTTATCAAATTAAACATGACTATCAATGATGAAAGACATTTAGCTTAGACGAATAGTCCCATTAAGTTAGGAGAAAATAGGTAATTTCAAAGATAGATTCTTCAAATGATGTCACGCAGTCGGCTTCTTACGAAATCTTGGAAGCTTTCAAGTAGTGAATTTGGAGGTCGGAGAAGCATCGATAAAGGTGAGCAGATTACAAAATGTTCCACTAATCCTAGTGCTCATTCACTATCATTTGTGAACCAGAAGCACGTGGAAAATTTTTGCTCAAATGAGAATTGCCCTGCGTATTCCTTTGTGTTTCAGGTTAAATTAACTTCAAAATTAAATGGAAGAAAAAGAGTTTCAGCTGTCAAAAATTGAAAAGTATTCTTAGACTAGTTCTTAGAACCTACTCTACTGTTGTGTTTTACAAATTATTGCCAATGGGGTCGGGATAATATTATGCTACATTTCATAGATACGTACATTAATAGTTCTTAATTATTTTTGGAAACGGTTGTTATAGAAATGCTAGTACATAAATTTGCCAGATTAGACGTCCAGTGTACATTATGATAACATACGAAAGTATTCACCGTCTTGATAAACTTCTGCTGCAGAGATCATGTTACACACGAAGCATAGCCTTTAACAGGACACAGCTTCGAGAAATCTTTACAAGTTCGCCACAGCAATTCGTGAGTGACAAGTGTTACCATTTCAGTTCAATGTTCCTGAAAAGGTGTAGCGAGAGTGCCTCGCCTCACCACAACTTATCTGACAGCGCAGCTCCCGCCGAGTACAGGAGGTGGGTGACGGCAGCGAGATGTTCCTCAAACTGCCGCCAGGTCGCCTCGATGTCAGGGTCGTCAGGGTGGTCGACAATGTAGTTCAGCGCGTCCGTCAGGCCGGAAAATGCCGTGCCGGAGTACGAGTCGCCGGAGCTCGGAGCGAACACCACATGGCTGTAACATTTCAGTGTTAGCTGCTACTGGCACACCTGGTAACCACGCTTTCTATTAAGCCCGATATTTTGCTCTCGTATCCGACATGAAGAGCCAAGCGCGTTGTGCTTTTTTGATTTCAGTTCTGGGATCTTTGTTGGGAGGGATTGCCTTTAGTTTCTGTCTAAAACACCTTAACCTAAAAATTTTTAATTTCCAATGAAAGTACGTATAACAACAACGATACTATTGGTATCTCCAGATGCAGACCGAACATTCTAAGGAATTGATTCATTTGATCCCATGGAAAATGAAAGTTTTCCTGAATGGTCTGACATGCACAGAGAAAGGATATAATATTCTGGGTTCACGTTAACTGCTTACGTTACCAAACATAATTTTTTATAACAAATTACGCTATATATTTAATTTTGCGAAGTCGCAACTTTGAGAGTGTCATCTGCCGGTTTCAGTGTTGAGATAACGCAAAGGTGAATCCAAAAGAGTTAATGTCTTCACCAGGTCTCTTAACTTGGACAATTTCGCAATAAATATTTCATTCATATATTCTGATATAAATTTTTAAGTAAAACTGCGAAGTAATAATGTATATTCAAAGAACAACAAATTTTGAGTAGAACTGTGAAATAATAATGTACGTTCAAAGAACAACAAAACTAGAAGCTATCTGACTGGAAAGCAAGCAATGTTGCGAGTTGCGCTGCGCTCACTTGTACTCAGGCCGGTCGGGCAGGCCTCGTGGGTCGATGAACGAGCGCTCGACCAGCATCATGCGGTCGTTGACTGCCCTCACCGCCATGGGGCTGCACACAAAACATTTATGTTCATTCAAAAACTTCCCGTGGAGTTTCTGGATCACTAATTTCTAACTAGATTGCCTCAAAATGGTCCGATGGAGTATCTCCCATCGTAACATCCTCCGTTGGGATGTTGCTAGCAATAATACCTCGCGTCACGGAATCATTCTTAATCTTCTGTTATGATATGCGATAATTGCAGTATATTCCACGAAAATACCTAAGATGCTATGTCACTTTTCATACATAGGTAAAATGTTACCTAAGATAGAAGTTACGTCAAAAAGGGTACAAATATTTAGCATAGGAACTTCATCAAGATCTTAAATTACTGTAAATATCTAATAAGGGTTCTAACACTCATACTTGGAGCATTTTACCGATGAAGTTATTTTATTTTTCTTTCTAATTTGATGCCAGCACTTCAAAGTTTCGTAAAAAATGAGGCTGTTACTAGGGTTCCGATATTCCTTTTTCGCGATACACAGCCACTCCAGATAAAATCATTTCTCAAAGGATGAAAAAAAGATAATTTAACTCGTCATTTACGGGTATTAACAAGATGCACTCAAAAGTTAAAGCCTACGTTGGGCCGAAATGAGGTAAGTAAAAAAATTCGATAACTTCAACTCAAATCGAAGAATTAAAATCAAATTTCAACAGTTTATGAATTTTTTTATTTTAGTCAGTAAGGCCCGCTGTAGCACAGCGAGATTGCGACCCACGCGAGAACTCACTTGCTGCTGTCGAGGGACGCCAAAGTTGCCTCAAATTCTTGCACGCTGACGTTGAACGCTTCTCCGGCTTCCAAGAAATACTCTGGTGGATGCCATTAAAAATCGATTGAAAAAATGTTCACTGAAATGTTTAGACGGTGACTGGCCTCATGAATTGAAGTCTGAGTAATGTGTGTTCCATTGTTTTCATTGGTTAAAAAGGGAAAATTTACGTATATTCTGTAAAGCATATGGGGGCAGTGTTCATCGAACCATCGCACTCATATTTTCCGGTGCAAAGTCTACAGCTGGAAGTAATAAAAAAATTNTCGGAGTCAACGTGTTAACCAGTCACTGGGTGCTCTTATTGACATTATGATGAAATAGAAAACGACGCTCCGCGTCTCATGGCAACCTTCTGAACATGTAAGATAGGAAAACTTCACGGGTGCGAAAAACTGTATTCGTCGTTTACATGTGCATACTCACGGAAGGTCAAGTTTTTGTCTGTCACCATCTCGCCGAACTGTTGGACAATCTCATCTTGAGCATCGCTGATGAACGACGCGTACGCCTCGAGGGACATAGGCAGAACCTGGTGCGCAGGAACACGCGAAAGTAGAGCAGTGATCGGATTAAGTGATGCTATTTCGACGATACTGCATTAATACATTTAAAATATTTTTCACAGGTACACTTCATTTATACCAAAAAAGAGACAATTTAACCTGCAGGCGCGTAATATGAGAACGCTCCTCATGAAACGATTTTAAATACTGCAAAATAAACTTACGACTGCATCTGAGAACTCTATGGTGATCTGCCCCCACAGTTCGGTCATAGTGCCGTGGAAGCTAAAATTCCGATCGTACAGCTGGTCGACGAGAGCGAAGGTCTCGTACAGCGTGTGGTACAGAGGCTCTCCGAGGATTTCCTGAACGGAGCGAGGTGCTTTAGCTATTGATGCTTAAAACTAGAGTGTTAGTATTTTGCAGGTTTATATTAGAGTATTCGTTAGTTTAAAATGCCGTCCTATCCACATGAAATGAGGTCCAAAGGCTGTGAAGAGAAGCGACAATTTAGTATGGACTACAACGAACGTAGAATCTGTGTTCATAGTATGTTCCCACACAGGATCCTCTGCACATAGAAATGGCAAGTAAGAATGACTAGAAAAAGCGAAAAAAGCAATAGCGAAGAAGGTGTGAAAATTGAAATAAGTAAAGCAGGGGCGAGAGACAAGTCTCGAAGGCCTATCTATAGCTGCGGTAACCTAACAGTACATCCTGGAGGCTCTAGTTTAGATATTATCTAATAGACAAACCTAACCTAATACTGTCGCCTTTCTTGGGCCTTCTGAGGAATTTTTGCAAGCTTATATCTGTAATTTACGAAGGTAGACTCCCTTTTTCGGTGATGGAACAAATTGCGCTGCGGTGTGAGTTACAAAGATTTCTGACATTTCTTAATAGATTTTTTAACCAATGCGTGGGGAACTACACACTGCTGCTAATAAATATTCATGATGCTCGCTAAACAGCCAATTATTCGCATAAAAAAACAATTAACTCGGCTGAGTAAGCTTCAATTTGGATGCAAATAGATGAATTTTTAATGCACTGCTAATACTGCGGTCATTCATATCATGCAACACAAATCCCGTGAAAACATGTTCCTTTAAATGATGGTCTGAAATCGCTTCAAAATTTCATACTGGAAATCGCATAGCGAATATTATTTCTAATATTGATTCGAAGTAACAGTAGCTTACTTACGATAGTCGACTGCACAATTAGCTGTGAATAAGTATCAAAAGATCAAAACCATAATAAAACTTGAGTTATCAATCCACACTGAAGTGAGCAACCGCAATACCAGCCTTTAGGCGAATCAGGCTAAAATGTGTGAGTTTGATTTTTACGTTATTTTATTTCTCTCTCTGGTCGGAAATGGAGCACAAGGCTTTTGTTGTTAATTCCATCAGCTGAGAACTGACTTATTCTGATTGCGCCCCAACTGTTCCCGACCGGAGGGGGTCACACAAAATTAAGTTAGCAATCTCATTCTGAGGCTCGTACATACTTCAGCAGTATTTGGCACACTTCTAAATAAAATTCCTGAAAAGCTAGAGCATGAAGAACGTTTAACAATTTTCTCACATTATTTCCCTAACATTTTAGACGAGTTTCTCGGTTTTTTAATCGCTTCCGTTGAGCGCACTCACTCACCGAGTCGTGTGTGTAGCGCACATCCAGGCACGGAACCCCGAGGTTGTGCTGGAAACCTTTGTAGTCGCTGCCGCTGCCGATGAAGAGCATTCTGCGAGGGAAAGGGAATGAAAAAATCATGAAAAAATATGCATTTGACTCCGTAAAAACCACAGGAATACCTAGAATAAGCATAAATATGTACCGTCAGGCCTATTTATAGTACAGAGCAATTAAGTCCGTCAACAACAGCGAGTCTCTCAGGAATTGGCGGACGAATACTTCGCAGATCCTCAATTTTATTGAAGTTCTAATCGTTTATTTGTACCTACATGTGTCAGAGGCAAGAGCAAATGATAGCAATTATACATAGCTCAATAGCAGTTGAGCTGAAGGTAGCAAAATACCACTTGACGCACGCGTGCGTCATGCATGTGGCAGCGATCGTGTTAAGCAATTTGATGGGTAAAATTGTCTAGCCCAAGTTAGAGTTACTGGAGACCTCTGCAACAGCAGCCGAGTGCGTGATAGGACACTTTTATACTGGGAGACTTTCCGCGGTGCATTATTTTTGTGAAACTAATTTTCTTTATTGATGTTTGAATGCTACGAACTTATGATGTAGGGTTGCGCTAACGCATTTGTTCGAAGGATTCACATCCACTACATTGATGCGTAATGACTGAAAAAATTCGCACTCACTATAACTGTAAAAGATCACTAAAAAGATTCACTCCCAATAGCAGAACACAGAAATAATAAAGATTCACTTCTATTATAGAGAGCAAAAAAATAAAAAGAAAGGAAAAGACAGTTACCGAAATGAAACTTTGACAAGAAGGCATGTGCAATGAAACAGTCACACAATTTAGAAAAGCAGACCAAAAACCGAGCTAAATCTGCACAGAGTGACAACGGGCTACAAGAAAGCGCAGAGGAAGAAAATTAAGAAGCTATTTTGTCTTCTTCTTTTTTAATGACCTACAGCATCGAGTTTTGCTCAATTTCCCTTCAGCCGTTATCTCCTTCCCTAAAAACGTTGCAAATGTAATTCAGAAGTCACGTTCCGATCTTGACGTCTCTCGTTTTACGCATCGTAGTCCGAATGAGTAATTCTTAAAAAATGTCACTCCTTACTCTGGCAAGTCAGGATTGTCGGGGTCAGGGCGCCTGAGCAGCCAAGTATCGTACACGGTCGTGCGGCCGGCAGCCACCTCCGAGGGGTCCGGGTTCGGCACCTGAAGGAGCACAAAAATGCATGAAATACAGTGAGGAAACTTATAGCAAGAGAGCATGAATTTATATTTTGCCTAACATAATTAGCCTCAGAAATTTAATGTTGTGTATGAAAACGAATGCATGTAAAAATGATGAAAATATTGAAATGAGATATAATTCTGAACGTGATCACTAAAACGCAAATGAAAAACTACTTTGCTACAGATATTGCAGCGACGCGCTGGGGATATAACCGCAGAGGTTTAATTATTCCTTCTCGTATCACGACAGAACAAGATCTGGAAAAAATTTGACTGTTCGGGTAAAACAACTGCATGGGAAACAAAACATACACCGAAATTAAATCTTCAATCAATGCAGAAAACGATAACTGATATCGCACACGTGGGTTGCAGCGGTACATTCCGTTTACTCGCCTTTTACATCTGCAAGTCTCATTAGCAGAAAAACGAAATTTTTAGTCATCTTTCTATCCTTAATCTTTGGCAATATGGAGTCTCACAATAAAAATAACTACAGAAATACTCGCAGGGTATTACAATATATCATTCTGTATTGTGAAATAGCTCAAAATCGGCTTATATGTAATTATAATGCAGCCGTGGATATTCTTAGGGTAGTGAACTGTATCTAAGAGAACAACGAAGTGCCAGTTGTTGTTCAGCTCTCCTTAAAAATATTTAGCTCGCTGGAAACATTAAATTTGGCTCTCTGATCAATACCTAATCCAAGCTCTGGTAGCTCGTGTTTGGATTTCTCGAGGCTGACTTTACGTACTGAAAGCGCGGAGTAAGGGTCAGTTTAGTCTGGTCAGTTAATAGTCAGGATAGTTGAAATGCAAGCAATTTCAACCTTTTTATGTGTTAATGTAATTGTAAATGTACGTTACTTTTGAATGGGCTGCAGTGTCTTAAGATGCATAGTGCTTTGGTATATTAGTTTCTACACTAATGTTATTTGAAACAATCTTTGATGATAGCTGGAGCAATTTTGTGCTACTGTAATTAAGCCATACATCAGTTGAAAATTTCACACTTAAATTTTTTTTAAATCTACTTTAGCGGAGATTTTTTATTGCAGCTACTTAAGGCCTTGTAAGCCTATGATTTTTAAAGCATCCTAAAATTTTTTTATGATTCAAGACTAGATTAAGACTTACCTTCTGCGTAGCATTATAGATGGCATCATACAGAAGAGGCGTAGATTTCGTTCTGAGAGTGAAATTTCCTGCAAATCAGAATACCAACATATTATCATAAAAGAAAATCTACTCTAGATCAATTGTGACATTCCTTGCTAACAAAATTAATTCATATTCTACGAAGCCGGTAACTTGAAGTTACTTTTCACTTAAGTGCATGCGAGTATAACGTAATTAACCTCAATTTTGTGACAACAGTATTTTTAAAGTAAAAATAGGCGCAAAAATTAGGCTGTGTAGGGCAGAGCGATCCCCATAAAACGATGGTCGAGTAATTTCCAAAGTTAGAACTTATTATTTTTACAAGCTTCATAATTGACTTTAAGGGCTTCTTTCATCCCACACCAGAGTTAAAACGTTGTTGTGAAAGTTCCCATACAGATATGCCAGTCTGAAATTTCAGAAATGAGAAGCTCAAAAAATGATAAACCTTAACTACCTGCGCATTGATCTTCTATCGGTTGTCGAAACCACCCGTAGGCTGGACCTTAGTACCTCGATAGTCTATGAAAACATGTTTCCAATAGAAAATACAGCTTCAAAGGTAACTATCCACTTTGACTTTGAGGCTGTATTTTTAATGGAGAGCTTACCCATAAAAGGGAGAACTTTCATTACGACCTTCAATGGCCACAACTTTCATCGCTACCTTCGATGGCCACAACTTTCATCGCTACCTCCGATGGTCACAACCTTCATCGCTACCTTCGATGGCCACAACTTTCATCGCTACCTTCAATGGCCATAACTTTCATCGCTACCTTCGGTGGCTACAACCTTCATCGCTACCTTCGGTGGCTACAACCTTCATCGCTACCTTCGGTGGCTACGACCTTCATCGCTACCTTCGATGGCCACAACTTTCATCGCTACCTTCGATCGCCACAACTTTCATCACGACCTTCGATGGCCATAACTTTCATCGCTACCTTCGGTGGCTACAACCTGCATCGCTACCATCGATGGCTACAACCTTCATCGCTACCTTCGATGGCCATGTCGACATTGAGGTAGGCCACGGCGCGGTCCTGCAGCTGCTTGCTGAACTGCTCGACCCACTCCATGGAGCCCACCAGGCCGTACTCCTCGGCAGCCCAGGAGCAGAACACCAGCGTGCGGCGGGGCCTCCACCCTGAGGTGATATTCAATATTATACGCTCAGTTCATACACGATGGTTTGCTTCTCATTCAAATTTAACGACATGCGAATGGTGCCAAAGACCTGAAAGTTTGAACGAATATACTTTTTGCAGAGAAATAAGAATGTAACAAAGACGAAGTCCCAGAAAAAGGCTATTAGAAGGACTCGTAGTACAAATATTCGATGATAAACCTGAAGCTAAAGTAAAATGGAATGCCACTCAGTGTAATATTGCTGACGAAGTTTTCTTGGGCATTAAACACGCGCGAGTCTCTGTTGTTGCATTACTTTGAAGATCAAAATCATATTTTAGGGACTCCAGAACTACTGCATATGTTCACTGCTATGCAAGGTAAATAATTAGGCACAAATAGCACTGAAAGATGATAAAAAAATCTCAAAATTTGTACGTTTATCTCGTCTCTTCGGCTCTTGATTACAAAATAGAAATCAAGAATCGTTTAAATGACAACTATTATTGTGAATAACTTAAAACGCTGATATTTTTGCTTGATTAAGGCAAGAAACAGTTGCTTCGAATGACCATTAGCTTTCCAGCACTAGAATTTTTCATGCGCTGCTTTACCCACGAATCTACTACAGTTAAGTACTTAAGTCAAATCGTATTTTGCAAGCCAAGATTTCTGAAGATTATTTCGTTTATTGCTTGTTTGGCTCACCAATTTCGGTTGTGGCGGCCATCAGCACCCGGGATAGCTCCATCATGGCGGCGGTACCGGACGACGGGTCGAGCGCCCCAAAGATCCAGGCATCTCGGTGGTTGCCCAGGACAACGTAGCGATCTGTTCGAGTAGTGTTGAGGAAAAATTGGCGTTCTAATTGAAAAATAATCTTCCTCGATCACGAATAATTCAATTCAAGGGCATGGACGTCTAAGTATTTGACCATAGAGCAGCCTGATTGCAGAAATACAATGAGGATTCAGTCCGAAATAAATCCAGACGTTCAATTCGAACGTTTCATAGTGCCTGACATTTTTGTCGTCTAAGAAGATCTTTTCAGCTGAATGCTTTACAGCTATTGAACGGCCGTATTAATATGCAAATTTTATTTTCCTCCACCAAGAGTTAAAATGTTTATAGCAGGACTAGAAGGGAGAAGGTTCGTTAGTGCAATTCATTATGTGAGATGAACTTCTTAATTGGTTCAATTTTAATGCTAATGCAGTCCTTGATGGAAACTTTAATCAATTCACCTTGTATCCCAAGTGCCCTAAGAGCATACACACCCACGTGTAAGAAGTCAGGCCCTAATGGCAACCACTTTCATTAAAAAGTATCAAAAAACTCAAATCGTAAAAATACGAATTAAAGAGGGAAAGTTTAAAAAATTATATTTGATTCGCCGTACTACCATGGCTTTCATGATGAGAGCTCCTGAAGCAGAACAACAATGTGACCATGGATGTCCCTCGTCCCTCGTGTTGTGCAAATGATCGCACTTCTGATATGATTTAGTTCTGGAACGCTCCTCCATGTATCTGATACATGTTGGTCAGAAGTCTCTAGGTCCGTTGTGTAGTTCAAAGGACAGAAGCCTCTCCTGTAGCAGTAAATACCATTCGCTCGCAAATCTCTTATTCGTGAATATCCACTGGCGGTTCGCAACAATTCGTTCCCAACAATCCACCTCAGTCTCTTGCGCAGAACAGAACTACGATAACTTTCGAGTCCTACCACCACGCGCAACTCAATTCCATTTACGCTTTTCGTAATCGCGCATAGTTCCAATAGCACTCAACGAAGGTCGATGCAGTCATTTCGTTTTAGTTACCACACCATCAAAGCTTTTGCGAACTGTCTATCATTGCCAGACCTAAACACGGGGCTCATCAGCACGGATGGCCCTTACAGCTTAACGGACACCAATGCAGTCATTTCCCTTCACGTATTACACAATAAAAGTCCCTTAGAACATCACGCTCTGCCCAACAGTACGCACCTGGCTCGTGGGAGCCCCTGATGGTGCCCACCACATTGCGGACCGTGACCCTCTCGTTGGACGTGTGTACTTCCAGGTTCACCCCCACGGAGGGGACGGAGGGCCCGGTCCTGTAGGTGATGTTCAGGCCCCCTTGCCACTCCGCTGGGCCTGCGTTCCCGCCCAGAGAACTGACCGATAAATATTTCGTGATGTTACTCTCATGATTTTATGTTATTCTTTTATTTCAGGTAGAGCTTTTAAACACGTTATGTACTGTAATGAATTCTGGGTTTTTGAGGATTTTCACTCTACTCTGTACCAACTCAATTTTATTTTTTCAGTTTCATTGCCTGAAGATTTAAATACCCTAACCGATGAAGAACAACGATAAAATCTTATAGCACTTTTAACATGGAGGATATAAAACGTACCGTCTCGAAATTATCATGAAGTTAACTGAAATTTATCCTCTGTAACAATACGAAAACAGAGCTCATAATTATTTTAAATACACTGTTGCATTTTATTTTACGAAAAAATTCCTCCAAAAATAATCTTTATAATGTATTCTAGAAAACAAGTACAATACTACCAAGTGAATCAAGCATCTTAATCGTTTGGGAAGTTAAAGTTTGAACTTAAACTTTCTCAATAGATACTTTCAGTTTTTCCGCATCACTGAAAATATGCGAAATTTCATTCATTTCATTAAATTAATTACAGTGCAAACAAGTTATTCTGATTAATTTGGAAGGAAACTTCGGGAGCAGTGCGCAGTAACACACGGCACAGCTCTCAGGGAAATTTGAATTTGAATTTACTATTTACATTTAACGAAATAAATTCCATAATATGATGCCGAATATTCATCGTTCATCACTACCAGCAGTGAAACGGCAATGCAGGCACTGCTCACTGAATGCATTCACCTACGTTACTATCGTAAAGAAAATAAGACCTTATGCACTTCCAGTGCCCAACATCAAAGCCAATTTGACCGGGATGAATTTGAAGGTCAATAAACGATGACTGGAATATCATAGACACGGGTTGAAGGAGTTAATTACAGAGAACAAATTTACTTTAGATTCTCATCAATTTTTTCTGCAAGGAATTCAAGCAATATAAAAAAGACTTTTGGCTGAGGTTTCACTATACTTCTATCGTACGGTCAACGTAAAGATAGGATTAGATTATGTTAGATTAAACTATTAGTTAGTTTAAAGTTCCCTCACCACATAAAATGTGATCCAAAGAGCGAAGAGAAAAGACCATTTAGTATGAACTGTAAAGAACGACGAATCTATGCACAAGGTTTGTTCCCACACAGGATCCCCTGAGCATAGAAACTAGGTAAAAATGAAGAGGAAGAAAAAAGATGAAGATGATAGAGCGAAGAAGGTGTGATAATTGAAAGAAGTGAAAGAAGTAAATTGGGCACGAAAGAGAAAGGTCCCAAAGACCTGTCTAAAGCTGAGATAACCAACAGTGGCTTCCTGGGAGGGCTAAACTCTATATCATTTGATATGCAAACCTAACCCTGTTGCCTATTCTATGCGCCCTGAGGAAGGAAGGATTATCGTAAAAAGAACAATAAATATTCAAAATAATTCAGTACTGGTAGGTACGGGTCTCAAATCCATTACAATCACTTACTCGAAAAGTTTCCATGCATCTTCGTAGCTGATTGGCTGCACGGGAATCTTTGGAATCGCTGCCTCCTCCTCCGGGATACGGTAAGCACTTGCTGTCAATAAATGAGAGTAAATAAATTCAAACATCCAATCTGTTCCATTGTGATCCTTCAGTTTGCTGATAAATGATGCGTGGTGTTTGTTTTTAAGAGCATTTGAAATTTTATCAACTTGATAAACATGAGATATATTGATCGTTCGATGACACGATTTAGACCTCTATAGAAAAAATTGAACAGGGAATGGTTAAAAACAAGTATAGTCAGAAGTGAGAAAAGAGGATCAAATCTAAATCAGCGTTTGAATTTACGCATGAAGTGCGTAGAGCGCCCGCATGTCGGAAGAGATTGTTTGTTCCACAGCGTACAAGAAAAAAAAGAAAAGAAAAATTATTTATTCCGAAACCAGTCAGATACAAAGTATGGCTTACATCGGGTTTTCATTCAGTAAGATTACAAGCTTAAAAATAAGTGTGGACGTCACGTTGAGACTTTCAGTTGTGATTCTGAAATCCCTAGCCTATCACTGAATGGAAGGGGGTAATTAGAACGTTGGATTAAACATCAACTAAATGCATCGGACAATTTTTTGTGTACTCCTGATATATTCAAGGAATTACAGTTGACAGATAGACTCTAAAATGAGAATAAATAGTTGAACCTATTAAGAATGACAGAATCGATAATTTGAATTTGAGTTGCGGTGCAATAAAACATCAACGGACATGTAAAGATTAGAAGAAATTTAAAGAAAATGTGACCTATTCTGGCCACGGCGAATCCCTGTCTCGCACCATATTTCCCTTCAAGAAAGATTGGGCGTGGTTTTGAGATCACTTGAATGAAATAACGAAATAACGGGTTAGTTTACGAGAGCGTCGACGACAGCGGCTGACGGTGCGGGTGTCAACCCGCACCAACACTCATGGCCCTGGGCTGTATGTGAGTAGCTTGAACGTCATGCTTTAAGGTTCGTCTTTGGCTGTATGTACCTCTAACAGTTCCTGTTTTCAGCTAAATGATACGGGAAATTTAAATATTCTAATCTCAGCAGAATGTTAGACTACTGAAAGTTAACATATTTACAACAAATCGTTCAAGAAATGTCAACTTCTATTGTTACAACTAATTATTCCTACAGCCGATTGGGTCAGATTTCGTGCATTTTGGTCACAAAAATACAGTATGTCTTCTTAAGTGCATCACCTCCGACACTGAGATCTTCATTTCAAATGCAATGGACTTACGAAATTCTGATGCCAAAAACACAAGGCATACGGTGACTGCATGCTCTTTTTTCAGTCGAGTTATATCAGTGCTAAAATGAAATGAAAATTAAACAGACCCACATGATAAATGGATACCAACTGCAAATGCAGATAAAATGAGGGGAACATATTCATCAAAAATCATTCGTAATTGTTGTAAAATTTTAGCTCGACGGGAAATAAGACCTGAATAGGTGTTCAGCAACTCACCAATGGCAGGGTAGAAAGGGGTGAGTGGGTCCCCGTCGACGAGTTTGACGGTGCCGAGCTGGGCGGCGGAGGGAGGCATCATCACCGTGTCCGGGTACACTTGGTCTGTCCCCCTGGGGGCGTAGTCCGC
Organism: Orchestia grillus; assembly: GCA_014899125.1. NCBI lineage: Eukaryota > Metazoa > Arthropoda > Malacostraca > Amphipoda > Talitridae > Orchestia > Orchestia grillus. Next base: position 54,197 of record VOMN01069303.1, on the reverse strand, counting down.
AGGGTCGCTGAAGAGGATCAGACCTATGGCTCCCCTTTTCTCAGCGAGGTCGGCCTGCGCAAGTGACATGACTTCACCTCGAGTGTTATGAGGGTGATGTCTTGACGACTTCAAATGAGGAATTTCAGTTTATTAATCTATGCAGTTTATTACTACAAGTTCCACATCACTTACAAAATGTTGCAGACATGGATTTCGTAACCTATTACAAGGGATTATTTATGGATTTATCAGAATTTTTATGCGAGAAATATTCTGACATTTGCATTTCTTGTTAGCAGGATAGCATTGTTTGTTGCAATGGAGATTCTGGAAGAAGGAGGAAGCTTGTTGCCCCTTAATTCCGACCCCCATTGACCTCTGACAAATGCTCGTTAAATCCCTAAGCGTGGCAGCATGAGAAGACAGCAACAAGGCTCGAGAGAGGAAGCAAGCATAGCCATTACGAGGTGGTCCAATAATTTTCATCGTAAAATTGAGGTGTACTCACGATGTTGGCTCGGAAGATCTGCCCGTACCGCGCCATCACGATCCGGCCTTCGGTTGCCACGCCAGAGGTGTTGAGGAAGTCAAAGTCTGCCTCGCGCCCGTAATGAACGTACACCAGCTCGGCCTGTTACAGAGGAGCTGTTCTGAAGTTTGCGAGCTAAACGCTTTTCTAATGAATTCGTTGAGCTTCCATTCAATATGAATGTCGTTTTCTCACAACCGTGGTAGGATTTATGCAAGAAGGTTATGAGTTATCTGATGTAACTTGAAGCGTTTCGTCAAAAACGAACGACGTCAGTAGATACCTCAATGCTGTAAAAAAATGAATTTTGTACTATAAATGCTAGTATACCCTGCAATCCCCTTTTACTTTGGGAGAATTAAACTATTTACAGAGATATATTATCTGGAGTAAGTTATTTACGTTAGCCCCACTCACAGAGTCCTTAACTTTACCGTGACGTTGCCTGGTGCAGAATATCCATTGAAGTTGAAAGGCACGTCATCACGGCCCTCCTCCGGGGAGTACAAAGGGTCCTGTTTGGGGTGCGACTCCCACAGCGTATTCCCTGTAGCCGACTCCACCAGACGAACCTAAAGTGGAAATTGTTAAGAGGAGCAGGTGCTAAATTTATAGATTTACTAGACGACACGTGACCCGTTGGGTCAAATAAATTTTAATCAAAATTAAACCGTATCCAGAAATATATCCCATGCAGTCAAGTCGGTATCCATAATACATGATTAAACGAAGAGTATACATTTCGAATATCTCAGAGCCGACTGAAAAACGCGTGCACGGTTTCAAGCAAGCAAGCAAGCAAGCAAGACGATCAGAGTTGTAGTATTATTATAGATAGATAGATAGATTTGCCATGTCAAAACTCGACAACCATACGTTATAAGGCACCACGGCTGCAATTCCCACTCACCATGTTGGGCGTCTCAGGGTGAGGGTAGGACAGCAGGACGTCGTAAGGCACCACGGCCACATCGTCAAGGCCTTGGTTCCGCCACAGCTCGGCAACCCACTCTGAGGTCAGCAGCTCTGCTTGTGTACCGCCGATGTGCGGCTGAGACGTCAAGAACCTGCGCAGTATTTCAAACTTGTTCAGTGCGACTAGATTTCGAATTTTACTCCAGACGTCACAATGAACGTATCTGACAGTGGCTGCGAAAGATTCAATATAGGATACTGAAATAGGACTGGAGTAATTGTACTTAGCAGTTGAGCAATTTCTAGAGAGCATGGATAATAGTATATTTGTAAGCGATTGATGAACTCATTCAACGCAGGTGTCCTCAACAAAGATTAGATTACATTATTCGTTAGTTTAAAGGTTCCTATCTACAGGAAATGTGATCCAAAAAGGGTGGAAAGAAGGGATCATTTAATAATGACTTGAGAAAACGTGAAACCCATACATAAGTGTGTTCTCCCACAGGATTCCTTGGCATAAAAATCGCAAGTTAAGAAAGAAAGGAACGAGTGATAAAGAATATGTGAAGAAGCTACAAAAATGGGAAGAAGCAAATTGAATTGACAAACCTAACCCTACTGCTGATCCTTTTGCCCCCTGTGGGAAGCCTAATTTAAAATAACGTTATTTTTTATAAGATAACATAGCGATCGATGCGATATTTTTCACCCTGTACTTCAATTAGAATAACTTGGAGGTGTAGAACACTAAGAGGTGTAGAACGCTTTATCAATATCCATCATCAATCATCGACTCCCTTCTCAGGCAAAACTCAACACCCTGTTGACTACACAGCTACCAATCGCCGAGTAAGAGGCCATTATTGCAGGCATTTATTGAGATTTCTAACGCTGAGGTAGAGAAGGCAACCATATTAAGTTCAAGTGTTCCTTCGAACTACTTTTAAAAAATTGGAGATAATCTAATTTCATTCTTATTTTTAATTTACACTCTAAAGGATGTTACTGATGCATGTCTCCTTCATTTACCAACGCCAATGGACTTGAACTGAAAACATCTCAAAAAGGTCTTAAATTCTGTACACTACAATTTAGTGCTTGCGTGGATGGTCCGTGCTATGCTGACGGCTCACCGTAGGTAGGAACGAATGTTGGCGGGATCGACATTGTCTCTGATGAATTCAGAGATGGACAACTTCTGTTGAAGTTTCTGAGGCGGTGGCGGCAATGACTCCGCAGACTCAGAGCTCAAGAGACCTGAGAGCAATGCGCAACTTTAGTGATATTCCATACTTCCAGACGAGATTTGCGTATATGACACAGCAGCCGGATTATTTAACTTATTTTCACGTTTTATATTGTCATTTTCTAAGAGGTGGTTCGACCTGCAGTACTTTGAAGATGGTTCTACTTTTATCTCGCGACAAAATTATGACAATAATAACCAAGTTGTATAGTAGCAAGATTAACCGATAAAAATCTAAATGATTTATGGCAATGCAGCTTAGTGTCAGTTCCTTTTTAAATATGTGCCAGAACTGAACTCACTTTTTCTTTCAACAGGAATTCACTTTTTGTTCTCGAGGCAATAATTTGTACAATATTAACGTAATTTTCTGGTCACTACATGTGTGGCGCGGTAAGCGCAAATGATACTCGGTACCCCGTAAGGAAGTCAACCTAGAGGTTTTATTCGTATCGCTTGAGCAGCCATTGATCTGAAAAGTGTGCAACCAACTCGGAGATATGGCGTTAATATTATGTAGGGTTACACAATATGTCATATGTTCATAACGTTACTCGAGCAGGCCTCGAAGTCCAAGAAATTGGAAACAAATAACAAAAATAAGTAAAAATTTTCATTTCAATTAAGATACCAAATAACCCCTCAATACATTTTTTTATGTGGATGAAAGCCTTTCACAACAGAAACCGCATCTAAAACTTGAAAAATTTCTGATCGTAAGCGACTAATTGCTAGGAATATTTCCTTGAGCAGCTGACACTCTTCGAGCTATCTCCTACCTACACTCAACCCCCTCCACACTCACACACTCCGCCTCAGCCACCCCCTCCACACTCGCACACTCCGCCTCAGCTATCCCCTCCTCACACTGCTTAAGGAATCTAGAGGCTAGCGAAGCCATACAAATTATAAAATCTGATAATTTTTTGCTCATAAACTTGAAAAAAATCCAAAAACAGTTTAAAAACTGCAAAAATCAGTTTGAGAAAAGCAGGTCGGAAATTATGACAGCGCTAAAAACAATGACCCCAAATTTCTCTGCAAATTCGTCACAAGCGACGAAATATTTTGACAGCGTTCTTGTGATACCCATCATCTCCTGTGTGCGTAATCTATAATTTTCCGAAGAATTCTAGCTCATAAATATTTATGCAACTAGGTAAAAAACATCGTGGTAAGATTTTGAACTAGATCAGCCAGATACATATATCGCGTAGTTCAAAAAATGAATAATGTACTCGCTCGACGCAAGTACAACAGTATTGCAAACACCGTCTGAGGTTGGACTTCACACTACCATATCTACCGTGTAAAACCAACTGTAATTCACGTACTGATGAAAGCGAGCCCTGCGAACACGAAGATTAATATCCCAGCAATAGCCAAGAACCGACCACGAACGTCTGCCATCTCTCACACGCACATAAGCTGCACTAACGCGGCTGGCAGGGGCTGGGAAGCTAAGGTGCTACGGTATTTTTCTGGCTTCTTTTGTCGTCGGTGGGAAAAACTTCGATAAGCGTCGTATCGCCCGTCTTGTGGCGTCCTCTTTGGGCGTTGATTAGATCACTCGGCTGTGATTACAGCACGTGCCAAAAAACAACATTGTTTAACTGGTATATGATGACTACACTTCAATGCTGGTTTCGATTCTGTTCACAATCGAATACATTGGTTTGTCTGGATCAACTACTCGCATTAATATTGCACCATTGATCACAGTTTCTAGACACAGCACACGACGACGATACGCGTGATGGTGCTAGTATCCAAGTCAATCGCTTCAATTTTGACACAAGCCATGATATTTCACTTCGAAGCATTTATTAGCCCAATTTACTTGAAAAATCATTCAAATTTTGCTACACATTCAGCAAGAACGCGCGTGGCGTACACGTAACTGCTGTAATTCCTGAAAAGACGACGTGCCGTACACATGGCCCGGCCACCCGACCATCCTCAACCTTCCTCAAGGAAACGGGCCTTCGATGTAAAAACAAGCTTAATAACCTAATTATTTGCATTTGCTTCTGCTATAGCTCACTTCTATTTGGCAGTTTTCCACTATGATTAATTTTCTGTTCGACAACGACCTTGGTCGGAGCATACGCTTAAGCTTGATATAAACTTGCAGTGCCTTGCTGAAGCAGCGACTGATNGACGGTGCAAGGAGGACCATATTATGTCCACCCCGCCGGGGAGGGTGGGGTGGACATAATGAGGAAGGGGGGGCGCCCTTCCTCAAGACGTGGAGTCCCACCGGTATGATTTTCCATGTCTATCAAGTTGCAATTTACCACCATAAACTTTTAAGAGGTTGCATTAACTTTGATATTTTGTGAATTGTGATCCTTTAATTTTCATTGTTTGCGCTTACGACGACCTACCTCACTGCCGCTAGTGAGCCTTCAACAACGAACGGAGAGGTGCTCACCAGACTTCCAGGCGCCCGCCGCACAGATGCTCCTATGACAACATTGCCACCACCAATTTTCTGTTGTAAATAATAGAGTCAGCGTAGTCATTTCAAATGAGGCGTCGTTTTTCATGAATCTTTTGACGGAGCCCCCTACGCAACTTGGTCTCACCCATTAATGTCGCTCCAGGAAGTACGAGCCCAAGAGAGGAAACTACTGTACGACGGAACAGGTGTACACCAGCAAGAATTGTCAGGCCCAGAATACTTCACTGCGGTAACCAAGTGTCTTACTCGAGAGTAAGATTAACGGGGCTCCTGATTAAAATGGGAGACCCATGGGCCCCGTGATGAGGTGTTTGTGCAAATGTTCAGACACATTTTTGGGTACTCTCTCTCTCTTCGGATCAACGAAAATATCGCAAAAGCTCATTATTGAAGGTAATAGAGAAAAATCAAAAGCATTCAATTGGAACGTTCCAAGCCTTGGCTCATCTGCAACAAAATATTTGGAAGCAAAAAGAAAAATAATATGGTGCATTATTCAAAACTAATCCCTAAAACAACTGAGAGCTTAATAAAATCATTTTTACTAGATCCATAATAACTAATCATCAATTACTCCCAAGGGGAACACAATTCTTAAATATACTCTTAACATAAATGACGAATTGAGGAATGATCGCTTCGCAGCTCTCAGTCTACGGGATGTACACAACGCATTTCAGTACACCCATTTTTAAATGAGAGATTTTGGGTAAGGTATATTCTCGTGTTCAATTATAAAACTTTCTGTATCCAAGAGCTACAATCTATTGGTTTAGGATGAATTAGAAATGTCGTATTAGAATGAAAAAAATATTTACTCGTAAATTGATGAGACATGATTCTCATTCAATAGATATCACTCCTAAAGGTAAGCAAAATTTTTAAAATTTTACACGGTTGTCCACATCCGTTAACAAATAAAGCTTGCATTTTGAGTTCTGTGTTAATTACGGATAAAATTTCAGTAAATATTAGTACGGACATTTATCGTAAAATTGTAACGTGCGTATTCCCTTTGGAGAAGAATTTTTCAGATGAGAACCATTATTGAGCAAATGTTCTTTGTTAGGGTGCCCGCACACCAAAAGCGTTAAAGCGAGAAGATGGCATGCGAGAATGCAAGAGTGGCTTGAGAACACGGTAATGCATTCAAGTGCACATACCAAAAGCGTGCATGCGCGAGATTGCAAGCGTGCTGAAGATGGTCTTTCAGTCTTTCATGCACTCTCGCTTGCCTGCACTCTCGCTTTAACGCTTTTGGTGTGCTGGCACCCTTAGCCGTTTCATGCATGCTCGAGCATTTCATATAAAGATATAGTACAAAAATTATGCTTTGAAATAATTATAGAGGATTGCTGGTTATCAAATTCAATAATCATGGAATAAATTACGAGATCAACATTTAAACTTATCATTGTCAATTCAAAATGACTTGTTTCATTGCTCTAAAGCATGAAAAATTACATGCACGTACTTTCTCCCTCGCGTACCGTTGCACGTGCCTCGTTCATGAGATTTACTAGCGTCATTCCGGAATGTGTCCGTTTAGTGAAGCAGAGTTAGTTTCAATGCTGAATTTCATACTTGCAAACACGATAATAAACGCCTGTGCTCTACACAACCAAATAGGAATCAATGACACGGATTCTAAGATTCTTCGAGTTAGCACGTGACTTGCGTTATTGAAGTACTGACGAGGTGAAATTCCTTCAGTATTCAGGGTGCTACACAAAGATCCGTACGGCTTAGAGAGCCCTTCTGACTTCAATATGATCTTTAGTCGGTCATTCTGGAGTCTGACCTACCGTGCCGGTCTGAACGTCTGTTGTATTTTGGCTTCTTGCGTGTGACCTCATTCTACAAAGTCCTCAAAATTTCTCTCCAGCAGTTATTTTTAGTACTTTTCTTCAAACTCTGGTTTCCTACTTCTCTGACCTGGTTCCTCGCGCTAACTTGGGAATGGTCATCATGGTTGGACTTCAAGTCAAAAATACATAACTCCAGAATTCTTACCTTTTTTTAGTCTATATTCTAGGAAGCTAGAACTGAGATTGAACGACTGATCATGCGCACGGAGTCTTTAAGGGTGTTTGTATGAATAACATAATCCCGATAAAAAAGAGTATTCTAGTCTCTGAATTACGATGTGAATGCTAAAATTAACCACATGTGTTTGTGAATCTCCGAATACTAGTATGAAATCGGAGCCCTTTACTTTGTACTAGTGTTTTAACACGTTGACTCCGATTCTCCACACAGGTAAAATTACATGCCGACAAATATCTCTACTGTGAATTTAAAAATGAAGGATTTTGGTATCACAAATTTGGTTACTCTATTAATTTTCTTTCTATTCAATACTAGCTTATTCGATTGATGAACACAAATTTGAAGAAAACTCAAAAATTCGTATTTATACACGATAGTGCTTTGGTTACAGTAGGTTAGGTTAGATGATCGCGTGTACCATACATGACCCACTTCGGAGTCAACGTGTTAAAATGAACGGCACAGAAAAGCTGTATCAAAATAAATCACGTCATGTAACGTAGGAATTTATGATAACCCAAGACTATAATCTTAACTTATTTGGTTTAATCTTTGGAGATCATGTACTGCAAACGTTGTGTTCAGGGAATTACGGATGCTTCGGAATAGGCCGAGTACGGTTGCAAAACTCAAGATAGTTCGGTAAATTTGCAGTTTAAGACCTCAACCAGCTGTTGGCTGAAATATTTTATTTTCCTGTTGAAAAATAATTACAATGAAATGCATAAAGAATTGACGATAATACTGAAGAAAATAAGCAATAAAAATGATCACAACTATAAGGCACACTACACTAACCTTAGTCCCATTCCCATCTTTGATTTCTTTCAATCGTAAACAAATTCGGTGTTTGTACCGAAACTTGACCAATTCCGTGACGTTAACCTCTTTTCAATCCGCGTGCACAATCGTTGATCTTGAATCCTACCTGTTCCCGATATAAGGTAGAGAAATGGTTCTTTGACCTGTATCGAATCTTGTTGAATACAGGTAATAAATCCAAATTTTAGTTGAAAAATTAGCATGCCAAGCATATACAAAAATTATTAATAAGGCAGTATGGGATCTGATACCTGGCATTATAGCCGCAAGGAACACGTTACAAAACCTAATGAAACCGCAGATTTTATAATGACGCAAGAGTTCATGCCAGTCGAATTTTTTTTTCATGGGTCTCTGTCGAAATGCTTGAAAATTTGTGAGCTTCATTCTAAATATTCCTCTATCACGTCTCGTTAGTGTAACGTAATCTTATAATTACAAATGAATAAATTATTATCGCTTTATTTATGGCGGAGGATAGATTTGTACCAGAAAGTATTTCAGACCCAGATACAGCATGGACTTCGATTACGAGCTATAAACTATAGCTGTGAATAGAATGTCTACAATACATTTGCACGCTTCGAGCTCTCGGGCACCTGACTTCAATTAGTTTTGTAATTCCATTTTCTTTTCAAAAGCACTTAACTGATTCACCCGAGTCAAGCTACCTTCATGCAGCAGAATTGTTCTTCTGATTTCAGTTTCATGAGGACTCCGAGTCCGGAAGGCCCATGCACCACCCAATTCATTTCAGGCAAGGAAGAAGACGGACCGAGACTACGTACGGTTGTTCTTACGTCCGCAAATATAATATGTAGTAATACTTCGAGGCAAATTGACCGGAAGTGCGTTTGTTTTTTAAAGAAGGGCAAAACTTTCGTGAGTAGAAATTATGGCCTAAACAGGTGAGCATGGGAACTATAACTCTTGTATAAAGTATGGCTCGAGATTTCTGGATTCGTCTAAAAATGTCAAATCACCCTTAAATATGAACTAGATTTCTGAGCGTATGAGATTTAAGAACTATAACTCAAAGTATGTAGTGTAAATTAATTGTTCCAAATTTGACATAGACGAAAAATCAATTCAAACTAGGAAGTATTAACCACGAATACTCAAATGTGCACTGTTTATGAGTGCATCAGACAAGCATAACCGGAATTATGTTCCGCCTTCATTCTTATTAACTAATTTGAGAAATTAACTTAGCGCTATTGCGTGCATTGTTTTCGCTGGAAAACAGGAGACTGTGATTTTCGACAACACTTGACAGGTCTGAAATACGAGCAAAAAACGAATCAGGTCAGGTTCGATGAGAAATATTCTAACTTCATTTAATACCGCATGATGCTTATTGAACATTTCAAGTGTATTGAAGGGCTTATCAATTTTAATGCACAATTCATCCAATCAGTTCAATTGCTTCTCACATATGTTTACACTCTCTACAATGCAGTACTTAATTAACGCTCTCGTAATAATAAAATATTTTGTTTTCTTTTTCTTTTCTTTTCGGTTAGAGGTTGCCCTCCTCTGTCGTCCCATCACTACTTTCGTGAAATTTGTGATGATCGCCTCAGCCCGTGTCCATAACTGAACAATTTTTAACTTAAAGTAGGAAATTCAGTAATTATATTCCCAGCTTATCATTATTCTATAATTTCACGAAGGGGCTTGTGTTTCGCCTTGTGTTCGTTTCGAAATAGATTTTTCTAATATACCACAAAGGAGAGTTCAACTAATTCACAACGCCTCCTTTTTTTTCAAGTGCCATGGACTACATGGGAAGACTGTTGACGAGCACCTCCCTTAACGGGCCACCCTCCTTGCCTACTAATGTCTCACACAACAAACCGGACCGAAGATTCTCAGCTTTTACGATCGGGTGGGAAAAGGAAGATTACGAGAGAAAGTGTAGAAATTTCGCTTGTACTGCTCGACAATATTCTCCTGGCACTACTGTAAGAGTAAACTTATTCAGGATGTTTGTTATTCTATCCTGCACACCTCGTGAAATTAGGTCGAATGTAGCGGTTTCTCGGCGTGAGCATGACGTATGGACCGTGGACACAAGCGCCCTATGAGATTAATTGCACAAGGGTGACATCTCGTAGTTGTCTTTACATCAGTGCAAGGAGGCAGAAAAATACAAGTCAACTGCGCGGAGCAGCATCCGAGGCTTGAATTTTCATAGCTCGTTCAATTTTATTGATCTATCTACATCCTCTCTTCTTTCTTCCTTTTACCTTTTTGTTACAGCATAAGATTATCCTGCGAATACTGTAGTAAACCTGGTTCCAAGTTTCAATAAATTTGATAGAAGTAAACTGCTTGACATAAGAAGGTACATAAATGTATATGGTACATGACAAAGTGGGTACACGATAAAGTTGGTTCATTTTAAATGCGCTGAAAACTCCCCTTCGATTTGTACCCCAACGCCCTAAGTTTTGCGCCTTAAAAGCAACTCCTATTGATTTATGACCTAATTTGGTTGTGTTACATATAATTGTGACTTTCTAGAAAATATTCTATTCCTATCAAAGAAATATTTCACTTATGATTATAATTTATGACAACATTTTAATTATCAGCGAAATAGTAGCACTAACATCATTATTGGCAATAAATTGATGATTATTTTAATTATTGCTGTAGTTTCGCGTAGTAAATTGCATGATTTACGCATAAATAAGTAACGAGGACCTTCTGACAAATCATAGTACATGTACTGTGTGTAAATAATTCGAGGAGTCCAAAAATGTGCTAACTGTTAGGAATTCAATAATTTCTAAATGAAAATCCCGCGCATGCGTGCAAGTTACCAACGAGCGCAACCTAGTCACGGCTAATTTAATAGTTACTCTAAGTTTACGCCTGAAATAAGTAAGTGTAAGTCGTTTTGTTCTGAAACTGTTGATTCATAAACAGTGAGGATGTTTTTTTGGACCCTTCTGTAATGCACTCATCACACAACCCAAAAGTAATTTACTTCTTTTATTCCAGTGTATGAGACCCACATATTTGTTCATTGTTCGTCAACGTGTGGGTTTGAGATAATCCACGTAAGCTACAGCGAAAGTAACCAAGTGGAAGTGGATAACAAAAAGCTGAACTCATACGGTTGAATATCTTCTTTTCGAATTCTACGTACCATAGATGATTTCATTTTTCATTACAGAAGCTGTGATTCCATTTCGTCCCAAAATACACACGTAACAAGTCACTCTCATTAACTGCTTGCATGTACGAGAATATTTATCGCCTTATAACATTTTTTTTAGGAAAATCTTTGGAAACTTCATAGTCCAACTCTGTCTCGGCAAGGAACAGTCAACTTTAAATTTTCTCTGTGTACCACATCCAGCGGTGAGACGGTTCAGATTTGAATTCAAGTACGTAATTTGAAAACATGTCGGCATTTTGCACTCGAGATTGGTATTGCTTTGAACTTTGTGCAAGTAGTTGAGGGTACCAGAAGTGAATCTCAGAGTTTTCCTGGCTTTTAGGTGCATTGCACTGGCTTTGATGCGTAGGAACGCCCTTGCATATTGGTAGAGAATTTGAGTGAGTTATTGGATTTCTACACAATGTTGGTGACCTCGTCTTCTGTTTTTATATTTACAATTTATCTCTTGCATTTCGATAATTAAAATTGCATGACAATGATACGATATCTAGCTACTACGATATCTGGCTGTTTTTTCTACATATGATGCACAACGGTGCTATCATCTCGAAGAACTGGTTCGGAGTTTGTCGCACGAGTACTGACTTGTTTTTTTGACAGAGCAAAACTTAGACAACCAAACTACGGCATAAAATGAACAACAGATTACTTGAAAATGATGAAATACGGTGTCTCTACTCGACTTCGAAAACACGTTTGGCGGTGTCGATACATTCGTTCTTTTCCCTTCGCTATAAATTAACTGCGAATATCAGTTTTGAAAGAAAGAAAACTTATATTAGGAGAAATTAATCCGGCCCTTGACAGCTTCCTTCAGCTTGAAGAAAAACATTTCTGAGTTCCTTCACACTCGCGTCACGCACTTCACTTAACCATAATGCTCAAGTTTTTGCTGAAAAAGACGTACATCAGTAAACAAAATTGCAACCTCGGTAGTCTCGGCGAGAAAATCGCTGCTCTGCGTTACCACAGACTTTCAACGCACTACCCGGAAGGCAGCGGACTCTCTCCTGCGCCAAATACGAGGGATGAAGTAAAAAGAAAATTCAGATTTCATTGGATACCGGTAGGGGCCTGAATCTTTGGCCCTTATCTGGAGGAGCTGTAGCCTCCCTCAATGAAGAGGACGCGTTCACTGCTCATCCACGCTCGGGCCTGTAAACACCTGTGGTGCCTTCCTCCTTCTCGCGAGTGAACTTTTAGTCCTTGGTGCCACAGCTCTGAACACACGAGCTGCTCCTCAAAGACTTGTTTGGGCTACGAGAATATCGGGATTTCGTTTCTCGCAGGTAATTAAGTTGTTTAAGGACGAATTTTGTATTTTTAATTATTTTGTTTTTGCTCGTAGTAGTACAGCATTTCTTCGAATACTCGAAGTTCATGCAAAAAAATAATATAGTCAATAGCTTCAGTACTTCCTGACCCATTTCAAAAAATTGAAATCGTGAAAATTTTTCTTTTTATAAAAATTTGTCAATCGTATAAATTATTCTGAGTTGGGAAAAGTAGAGAATGAGACTACTTGTCGTAGACTCACTACAGAATCCAACCATTCCGACACTATTTGCTTCGAAATTGTTAAGTGACGCTACGTCATAAAAATTCAATTTGATTCAAAATTTGACAATTCTCACTGGTCATCGTCGTAAATACGAGTATGCCCTCTCCTGGCATCCGCGCCCTGCAAGTAGGAGCTCAATAAACTCTGCTGGAGCGACGTGAAATACCTAGCAGCACCTCGTGCCTCCTCATTTCTTGTGCCTTCCCACCCGCAACCCATGTGATCTTGACGAGCATTCAACTCCACTACTTTATAAGTAAATTTTTATGTTATTCATCTAAATTTTGGTGACCTGATATACTTGTATTTTTTCTCTATCTTCAAAGTGCAGGGAATAAATATTCTCCTTTTTCACTCTTTAGTGTGTGAAAAGAAACATTCGTCTATGCACAACTGATGATATGCTAAAATTCTTATTCTTTATCGCACTATCAGACAACTGTTAAAATTTGGAAATCAAAAACCATAATAAATATCCAAGGAAACAGAACCAACCGTGAGACAAATCAGTTAAAACTTGTCTTCTAAGAAATAGGAAGTATTTTTATCGATGAATATACATAAGTTCATTGCAATTAAAACTAGCATGACCCGTAAAAATTTCACGGAAATTTAGACAACTAAACTTCAGATAAATCAGCCCATGAGAAGTGGTTCACTCAAGTGTTGGACAGAGGTTAAAGGTTCAGGGATAATCCGGTCTTGGAAGCAATTTTCTTCTTGATGATGCGAGTAGTCTGAACTCTATTAGGGAAACTGAAAATGTGCCACGAAGACTGTTTTTTTATAGCAAAACATGCACTCCGTATGCAGGATACTTCGCTCGAAACCAGAAATCTCGCTTGAAAAGCGGCGAAGCGTGACGGAACGGTAGATAGGTAGGTACAAGCGTATTAATATATAAATAAATGGGCGTGTTATGCATTCATATTTTTTATCTGCCAAGCCCACCTTGCATACAAACTTCATTTTAAGCGACACCCTTTGGTTTTTCTGAGCTGGAATTTTTTTTTTGAAAAGTTGATCTTAAAGCGTTATCTGATTACATTACCGTCCCACAGACTTTATATCTGATACTTTTATCGCAGAATCATGTTCAGTCATGATATAGTTAAAAATTTGATACAATAAGAACTGGCGGAGAAAGTTAACGATAACGTTACTAACGAACTTTTGTAAGAGTAAGAAGCAATAAATTGGAAAAGGGGTTACAAGAATGCTCAAGACGATGTGGTGCATCCATACACAACGCCATTCTCTAGATAACGAGGGTTACAAAACGTACAATAAATGATCTGCACAGCTTTCAAGTCCGAAACCTCGTGTGTTGAATCCACGGTTCTAGACCTTCACACTCGTCGCTCGTACTCCATGTCTATCCTGTCGAATCGTCTCGCAGGGACCATGTTCATGCTTTTTGCTTTACGCGCTAGGGACGACCACTTGACGGCTCTGTGCGAGTATTGGCTCCACGTACGAGAAGAAATCTGTGCCAGTTTTACTGCACGTGTAAAAAAAAGAAGTCCACTCCTTACGGGGCAAACAGCTAAACGGGGCGTTCTGACCGTGTGTGTATGCGATGGGAGCATTGGGAGGCCATTCTAGGCTAGGCGGCAGGACGCACGATTAGTCGTGTATACTGTACACACCTGACTTGATTATTACAGGGAGGAGTTTGTGATATAAATACCTTGATTGATGTCGAGTGCAGTCGGTTTCGATTAAAGATAATTCAATGAGTGAAATAGATTCTAAAAGGTTGTAAGTAGACAGAGGAATTCCTTTCCTGTCCTAAGTTAGAAGTTATTCAGTTACTTTTGAAAACGGTGGCTGTTCATGCACGGTAATAGCTTATCCCTTTGAAGGTATGCTGAAAATTTGAAGTAAATATATGCATTTAAAATCAGAAAATGACGACCTACATTGTATTAGATAGCTTACATACACCCATGTACGATTCACAAAATCTACGCGGTTAATTAACCACCTAATCTAGCAAGCCATTCAGTTATTGTATTTTAACTGCAAAGAATTGAAGAAAATATTTTTATCGCACGTGAAAGTAATTCTGTAGAAGACATTCATTTCGAGCTTTACCGTGAGACAGTTATTTCTGTGTATATTCAAGCTAATGATAGGACAGAATCAAAATACAAACGATTTAACGATTTCTTGAAAGGGGGATTCGAAATTGTTTTACGATAAATAACCTCAAGTTACGCTTTATGAAATTCCTCCCATGACCAGAACTTGCAAGTATTGTTCCAAGAAAGCAAGGAGCGTTAATTTTCCAATTAACGCTCCTTGCTTTCTTGATGGTGGTCGAGTTCTGATGACGTGGAACGATGCCATCGAGGAGTTGATCGTGTAATGAATAATTTATAGAGTGCGTTTGCTGGAATCCTGTGGGGAAATTCCGCAATCTTTAATTTCACAAGTTGCTGCAATGCGCTGGCCTACCGGTTTGGTTTTATCACCTCTTCGCGAACCTGCAGCGGGCTGGCGGTCGTGCGCGTTTCCAACCGATATGGCATCCCTGAGTTCTCTTCAACAAATGTAGGACATTTACTTGCACCGTAGCTTTCAAAGTTTCTTTTCAAAGTTTTGAAAGTTTCTTTTCTATATATTTTCGAAAGAGTTTGAGGATTAGGAGGATATTTATATGAAATGAAATCAATACTAAGTCGTTCTTATTTCGAAATTTACAGTTGTATTCACTAGACGGTGGTAAGAGAACACAAATGCAAACTTCAGAATTTTTTTCCCCCTGTAAAGTTTTTCAATAGTTATGATTTTAATTAGTAAATTACTCAAGATCAATATTACTAAATTTCAGAAAATCCGATAAGTCGTAACTGAGAATGAAAGCAGACAAAAAATCTGACCGTTACAGTAAATATCGTTTTATTGCGAATAAGTGAAACAAACTTTGAAGAGACAATACGCCTGAGGCTCAATGAAGCAAAATTTCAGCGCGTTCGATCAATCTAGAGAAGTTCGTCGCAGGAAAACCTTTAGAACCTTTACTTATTCCAACACCTTTTACCGTTGGGTTTTCAATGCCTTACAACTACTGGCGGGGTGAGGGACGTGAGGAATGTGTGGTCTAAGCTTCCTTTTCCAAGGGAAGTTCTCCCTGGTTACGTGAAATGCCTCCCCGAACCGAGTATCGAACTCAGGTCCTCTCAGTTATGAAGCCATCACGCTGCCAGTACGCCATGGAGCCCACAGAAGTGTAATGGGCACCCATCGTTCGGCCAGTACTACTTCAGTTGAAGTATCAATCGCCTCAGAAAATCTAAATCGACACAAAAAGTAATTTTGGGGCCGTCTGATGCATTATATATTCAGATTTGCTTTGAAAAAAATTGATCAACATGCCAGAAATGTGATCAAGATTGGAGTCTTCCAGCTATTGTATTTTTTGAGAATGTCAAATGAAAATCAAACATAGAGTGCTTAAAATAGCAGCCACACCGAGCACTGAAGATAACTGCCAACATACAGAGGCTCGTTTTCAAGCGTGCAGGCACAGTAAACTTAACATCTTACCCATAATCTCTCCGTAAGCCAGAAAAAATGCTGACCGCCACATTCGCAAGTCGTAAGGGCGCCAAGCACACCTTTGATGCTCTCTGAGCATCCATTGATCGACTTTTTTAATTATTAACTTCATGAAACTTTTTCGCGTACGGGTTTCAAATTACCATTCGTTGAAGTTTAAACAAGACGAGCTCTGTGCGTATCCTAACGATAGAATTTCGAAAGTTTCTCCTCACTGCGTTTTAAAGGGCCTTCCATCAACCAATAAATTTAAGTTAAAGTTTTCTTAAAGCTCGCAGGCATTCATGAAGGAAAAAACAACATCGAAGAGTTTGTTTGGTTAATGCTATTTTATACCAATAAACTGCTCAGTATTTCCAAAAACCATTAAAAAACAGCATAAGAATACTCCTATGATCGAAATACTACCTATCGTTTCCGAACTCCGTAAAAGACCAATCTAATGCTCCCTAATGAAAGAATTGAAATGTTACCGGATAAAGTATCCGTCACGTAACATTCAATATTCTCGAACGTTGAGTACACCCGGGTAATTACGACTTCGCTATCCGTATTCGGTAACCTAGTTCCAAATCTTTAAAATTAGAGCCTTGGAAACTAAACCCACCAATTTACAGACTCATTGCTTGAGCACCGTCAATCATTCGCTGCATATTCAGGCGAGAAATTCAAGTCCTAAATATCAAGATGCACATCTGTTTGGAGTGGTAATGATTGCTTGTCCACGTTAGCAGATTTAGAAGTTCCGTTTTGCCAAAAATGACACCTTTCTGTAGCACGACAACAGTTGCTCCCCTCCCCTCCTCCCGGAAGGGTGCCGGTGCCCGAGTGTCATCATGAGCATCGCCCCTATAGCCTCAGATCAGATCTAGATTTGCCTCCTAAAGCACGAGGAGTATGTGAGCAATTGCTATGTAGGTTGCAGTTCAGAACTAAGGCCACGTATCATTTAAGCAAACGTGATAACGCTTTATGAAAATTCTATTTGTTATTTTAAATATTTCCTGAACGATCTTGATATAGGAATCAGAGTTACGAATTTAGAGCTCTGATTTTTTCCGGGTAATTCGTGAATCGATGCAGTGTTTGAACACTTGCAATTTTGGAGCCGTACTGAAAATAACATGCTACCTTGCAAACTACATCAAATTCCATAAGCAGTAACTGCAAAACATCAACGAAGGCATGGCTTCCGCACGCGATGTGCAATTCTTCCGCAAAATGGGGCACACCGAACTCAGATCACAACTTCGTCCGGCGCGATAATGGATTGATTCCGGTTAAGTTTGTCAAGCACTGCAGTCTGGAATCACGAGGTGTCAAGGATAAACAGGGTGGCCCAAAGAAAGGTACCCTCGCTGATATCGGTAGCACTGATACGTTAAAAAATGTTTAGGACACAACTGATGAAAGGGTTTCTTACTTTCAAGCCACCCTGTACTTATGTCAGTGAAGACAGATGGTAACTTTCCTTGTCTAATTATGATCCTTTATTTCACGTATGATTAAATTATAATGAACGAGCAATTCTACACGTGTGATACATTTACTGTCCCTCCTAGATATTTATGATCCGTTTTTCAAGAGACTATGTATGCCATGTAGTCACATCAAACATAAGGATAGAGCGGCTGGGGTAGACATGATTCATGAGACGTATTCATTCATATGAGAGAACGTATTTTAGTGTTTAAATTCCATCTACTCTTGTGAGAAATAGCTCAAGTGGATTTAGGTGCAGCATAAGGAAAAATCATGTTTTGGGTAACAGTACGTCCCCAAATCTTCTTGCCGGAATGATTACCTTCTTCATATTACTCAGAAATGGACTAATTCTAAAATTTAGAAACTGTGTCGCTACTACCTGCAATGAAGCATGAACCAAAACTAAGGGCATCACTTGGAGCAGGAAGAGAATGTTTCAATTTAAGTGGCTGTAATAAGTTTGTTCAAATGAATTTAATTTCGTGTGGGAGTATTTTTATGTATTCAATGCGAAATATTTCACGCAATCAAATCCATGAATAATTTTAACTTTAAATCAATCGAAAACATGAACAAACAACAAATGATCCAAAACTTTTTTATATCCTTTAGCAATCAGGAAACATATGTACATTGTGGCAAAAGCTGTAACGGAGAAAACATCAGCTGCAAATGAATAAAATAAGCAACAAATATTACCAGGCTGATATGAGGATTCATTACCGGACTATGGAAGAGCTATCATTCGTCATGTACTGTCGAACATCGTCCGTAGCGCAAAATAAATAACAGTTCCGTGGAAACCATTACAGTCGATTAATTACTAGCCTCATTCATGAGAAAGGAGGTAATAATTTCTGTGCGAGTTTATGTGGGATTTGCGTCATACCGCACGAAAAACGCTTTTCAAGCTAAATGTTCCGTACTTCAATTCCCTGGAACGAATTGAATTCTGTGAATGAATTCAAACCCGTTCACAACCCTATAGGTATTCAGTTGTTTCGTAATTCAAGGGACTCCTCACGAACGCAATCCCGCTCGCTAAACTAAAGGTATTCAATTGTTTCGTAATTCAAGAGACGCCTCACGAACGCAATCCAGCTCACTAAACTAAAGGTATTCAATTGTTTCGTAATTCAAGGGACGCCTCACGAACGCAATCCCGATCACTAAACTATACAATTGTTCCGTATTTCAATGTGCGGGGCATCGTGAGAGTCATCCCGCTTAGTCGTTGAATTAAATTTTCTTAGACAAGTCCGCACACAGGCGCATTCTCAACACGTTCTTGTATGGTGTTCAATTGCATATGTTCTCTATTGCATTATGTGTTAAGAGTAATCCACCCATTTCACAACAGAGATGAATACGTTTTTCATTCACAAAATAAGTGTATTGAAGTCTTTATTTTTCAAATACACGTATATGGTACAGACTTGCCCAGCATGGACTTTCTCTCAATTTAGGTACTTTCTCTGATGGTATGGCTAGTTTTGCTCGTTCATTACATTTTATTATAGTGGTTCAAATCCATCATGCATTCGTTCATGCTTAAATACCAAACGACAATTTTAATACGGCTGGTATAATATAATAAGGAAGTGTCACCTATGCTTCAACATACTCACTGTCAATCGTTAATGTTATTCAACTAAATTTTTAAGAGACAATAGCATGTCATAGAACAATTCGAAAAAATCCAATACTGTTCCAATACCCAGCGTCAAACGCTTATACGATCAAATTCGAAACAGGAAATACACAAATCTCGAGGAACGACGTAAAGGATCGACGTAACTTTCTTCGTCTCAATGATGAGGATCTAAGCCTTTACTTATATATACTGAAATTTTTCAAGATGAAATGTTCGAATATTGAGACGCCGACCCACATGAAGCATATACTCATAAATATTGAAGAACAGCGTAAAGGTTCGAGGTAACTTACATCATCACAAAATTCAGAGTCTAAACATTTATGTACAGCTTCTCGGTATTTTCTACCTGAAATCTTTGCAAATTGAGAAGACGAAGCCCGCGGCAAAACATACCTCACCTAAAGATCCAACTATCCCAGGCGGGAGGCTGGACACCCAAGCGGTCCGCCATGTGCCGCCTCTACCGCGAACAACGTCACTACACAGCCGGAATGGTCTTGCTTTCAAAACCGGATCGGTAGAAACAGGTTTCTCGTCGTTCGAAAAGATGTCCGTAAAAAATCCGTAGCTAGAACGTTATCTTTTTTCATATGGATCAAAAACATGATATTGCTTATGACGGTGTACTAACATGCTGTCTTTCCGGTTCTAGAGAAGTGAGTGATTTTTGTATCGAAAAAATAGAACATCTGTCACAAGTAACCGTTTCGACCCAGTGACGATATCAGAAGGCAGCCTAGTTAAGTCTTCGGCGCGTTATTGGCCTGGCTACTGAAGCGCTAGTAACCCTGCTCTACTACTACTACTAATACTACTACTACAGCCTAATTAATACGAGTGTTCGAATCACGATTCAATTACACTTTTTAGATTTCCGAGTGTTAGAAGACGCTTACAAGAAAATAACTTTTAAGGATATGTGACCACCGTCATAGTTGATTTATCACTCATACTCTAACAATACAGAGTATTTTACATTTTTGATCAATCTAATGAAAGTTCATTTACTTGATAACAACATGCTACGAAAAGTTTGAGTTGAATTGTTTTTAGTCTCACTAAATCTCAACCTGACCACAGTGCGCTTCAGTGTCTAAGTGTTGCGAAAGCAACCGAATAAAGCAAACAGTTGAGCACCTCAAACACGGTATCGGCTTCTAGAAATTCATGCCAAGAGAGCTTACAAGACACCTCTCCTTTCTCGCCCTCATCCTCAGATCCCCATCTCCTCTCCAGTCACCGACGCACTGACCTACCACACACTCTTCATCCTAGACCCCGGCCTTGATCGCTTCACGGTATCAGCAATCAGAGTGCTGAAAAAACACCTCAAAGACACAAATTTGTCTTTGGTAAATATACACAAATCGGAAGTTCATCCGCGAGGTTATTTAGCACCACCACTGATGTGTGTGTGTGTGGCAAGGTATTTGTACGAGCGCAAAATGCCAGAAAGGCATTGATGTTCTCTATTCTTGGATGCTCATTTAAAATAAATAATATAACTTGGAGTGTTTTTGGTAGATATTCTTATGGTTAACATAAGAGAGCGTCTGTTCACGCGTCTCACCAACCTACAGTTGGAATTACAGGAGTTAATTTGGTAAAAAAATATCTTTTTAGTGAAAGCTTTAACGCAAATAGTTCATAATAGTCTGATGTCTACCACAATATTTAGCACATCTATTTGAGCTCTAATTACTCATTGGTATAATCATTCATCATCAGCATCTCTAAGTTAACCGTTTCATCATTTGCTTACTTCGTTCATTTTTCTTTGTTCCCAAACATATCCCAGCCCGTACTTGCTCAATAAAAAAAAACATTGAAGATACTGATGGAATATCATTCGTTAAACTACACTGTAAGCCCATTCAACAATATCATTTCTGAAACTTTTTTGATGAAGTATTTCCTCTCTATGGTTACGACAGTGTATGTACTGTACATATAGTCTTAATAAGAAAACTAGAAATTCACACCCAAAATCTGCGATTTATCCCACTGAAGGCAACGCTTTCCATATGATCCCATGACAGGCATTCGGGTCGAAATTCATCGTGACAGCTGCGTCAATACTGAATATCTGATGGTTCAAATGGTCTGGAAATTTTTTTTTTCCTTTTTAGGTCTTATTTCAACGACTTTTGAGCACAAAATTCTGTTTGGCGAATGCATCCATGTCATTAAACTATAAAAGAGTAATAAGACGGATATGCTGTAGTTCATTACACAAATTATATGGAAAGGGTCTTTGAAAAATTTCAAATAGCTCATTCACCGGAAGCTCTCCTGACAAGCTCGGAGTGTTGTTTGTGTGGAGATTGGCCCTGACTGTACGTATTGAGTACGTTATCTCAACTAAGATATTTTGTGGAGATTCGTTCCAAGGCATGTTAAGACTATTCATTCGTTATTTTTATGCTATTATATAATTACCGAATAAAATAGGGGTGAAAACTGGCTTTTAAGGTTATGACCAGAACGTTTTAAACTTCTTTGATTGTCCACTTTTAACAATTGTGTCATTCTTCATTTCAAGAAGATGTTTCTACCTGCTTAAGTCGTTTTATTTTCGTACCATTTACGTTTTTCGAAGCATCAATCTTCTATTACAATTATTTTTTCGTGCATATTTTTAGCTAATGCAATATTTCTACCTGCTTGGTGCTTTATTTGTGAGCCGTTCATATTTTTCGAAGCATAAATCTATCAGCACAACATTTATTGTCCGCGGTTTTTCAGCAAACCCGTTTCTACCCTCGTTCGTTTATCGTGTAGCTCGCGTTTCTCGAAGCATAAATCCATTCGTGGAATAATTCTGACTCGTACCTTTTCAGCGAGTACAATGACGACGTCAGTCATGAGGCCGGCAGTGCTACTGCTCGGCGCGACGTGCGTGCTGCACGCCGCTGTCGCGCAGCCAACACCCACCGACGGAGAGCAGAGAGCTCTAGCGCGGACCTTCGATGAAGATATTTCAGAGCTGGAGGGACAACCGCTCATCGAGTATAGTAAGTATTCTGATTTCGTTCTTATTTTTCATGGTAGCTAGTCACCCAGCATTCCATCTGCATGTTCATCTCATGAAAACTTCAGAAAGGTGCGAGTTTAGCTTACCTGATGAGAATACAGTGCACGACTCGTTTGAACGATCTCAGAACATGTCTTTATTAACCTACGACTTTTATTATAACCCTCGCAACATTTTTATGAGTCTTATTCATGCTTTACGATTTTATTTCTCTGGAATTGAAGCGGTGTCTCTTCCTGCCAACTTCATCCGACAGGAACACCGAAATTTGATTCTCTATCGGAGACACTTGAATTAAATCCATGTCGAATCACAGTGTGATGATCGTCTCAATTGAATGGATCCTGCTGGTAAACTCTTTTTAAACTAATTATATTATCAGAAAAACTAGATGAAATTTTCCAGAACCTATTATATAAGTTAGACTGCTCATGACTCCTCACAACTGCTCATGACTCCTTACGACTGCTCACGACTGATCATGACTCCTCACGACTCCTCACGACTTCTCATGACTCGTACTTGTCGAGTGCTTCACAACTGCTCACGACTGCTCTTGACTCCTCACGACTGCTCACGACTGCTCATGACTACTCATGACTCCTCACGACTGCTCATGACTCCTCACGACTGCTCACGACTGATCATGACTCCTCACGACTGCTCACGACTCCTCACGACTGATCATGACTCCTCACGACTGCTCATGACTCCTCACGACTGCTCACGTTCAACGCTCATTATGCAGTGCGCACGTGCACATTCCTCGTCACTCTCACGTTACTGTTTCATCACCTCATAAACACACATCATGCGCCACATTTAATTAGAATTATTTCAATCAATGAGCTCTCCCTTTTTCATGTGAAGCTTGAATACTGAGTCTCTGCATTTGCAATTGAATTAAATTGCAATGAAAACAGAAAATCTCATGCAGGTCAATGCATGTTTTAGAAATCTGGTTCTGTCGAAACACACGTACTTCTTCAATATTGAAATAAATGCATAGTCAGCATGGGCTTTAATTTGAGTTAAGGTCAAATATTTCTGGTAATCAACTGATTTTTAATATGTTGTGATTTTTGTGCACAGATGAATACAAACACGATAATGTTTATTGGAAATTTCATCTTCCATGGCTGTCATGTTGCCTTTCCCACCCATTACCTGCTTCTGCTCTAAAAGTAACCGAGGGACCTACACCCACTCAAAACTGTAATTGTGCTTTGTTTTGTGCTTGCCTCCTATCATTCGAAATTTTCCTCAATGATAAATGTAATGCTTTAACCCTATGCCTTCCCCTCCTGTCATTCCACGCATCCTTGAAATGTCATGTATGTATAAAGAATCTCATCTTGAGTGCTTCACTTTAGAACGCTCGGTTAAAACACCATGCACTTCTGTTTTGTTTTTGTAAATAAATTTCATTTCAATTCCTAATGCTTCGAAGAACTTGGTAACTAGAGCAGAATTGTAGCGATCCCTACTTTCTAATGCTACGGACATTGGAGTGAAATAAGTTGATCCTATGGACAAACGGCCTCAAACCACTGGCATCAGATATTCTTGTCGAGATACCATAAGGGGCAACAGAGAGCAAAGATATGTGACAAAATTTTCATTGATTGATCTAGCCTATTTTTCCATATGCCATATGTGATGATCACCCATAGTAAGATAATGCTAAAAAGTTATTGTTTCCTGTAAGTTGCAGCCAGTAGTGGCAAAAAACTCAATTAAACATTTCCTTAAACTGTTAAGGCAGTAGTCGCAAGATAAATAGCGCAGTTCATAGATTCATTGGAACAATGGTTAATGCATCTTCTCTACGATCCTTGTTCGTCAAATGTGTCGTGAGCAAAGTAAAAATTTCGAAAACAGTTAGTCGTTTGAGATTCAGAAGCCAGGAGGTCCGCCGACCTTACAGTTACTGGCGTCTCGAGTGTGCTGTGACTCTCATGTAAGTGAGCGAAGAATTTCTCATTAATCCGTTGACAGTTCTTTTCCTAATGAAGTTTGACTTTCCTTCCACGTTGATTGAAGAATTACTCTGTCTATGGGAAAAATTACTCAAAACTACGCGGCTAAAACTTTCGTGTGAGATATTTTTAGTTTTGGTAAAATTGTTAACTTGTAGGTACTATAATCAGTGAATACTGTGTCCAAATATCTGCTACTACTTCTTTTTATTTTATTCTAGAGTTGAAAGTACATATGTGGATTTTTCTTCTACTGCTCAGTTATGCAATGCGTACTTCTCGAGTAGAATTTAGCAGAAATATTCATGTTATTAATGCTCCGCTAAATCCATACAACCTGTTCTTACAGTAGGTTGTAATTTCATCAAATACACAATCATCTTTTGGTTGAAGTGAATTTAACACAAAATTTGTGAGCTCAGAAATTATCCAAGCAAACGAGGTATCAGTTTCTATCTGAAATTTTGACGGACTTTCCACATGAGACTTCATGTTTATGAACAATGAAGAATCTGTGCTGACTTCTAAAGTTATTCAATGAACATAAATTCGCACAGATCAGCTAGTCTCATATAAGGTTTAAGGTGTGATGTAGAATAGTACCCCACATAAGTAGTAAAAGCATATATACTGTGTGAGCGTTCAGTTTTATTCCTATCACGCAAGTTCAACTTTTCACTTCAACATCCTTACTGACTGTGCATAGGGTTCTTTCAATTTTATACTCGTACTTCAATAGTCAGTAAATTTCATTCCAATAACCAGAGTTCCAGCTGCCACTTCAGATATTCTTTCTGACGTGGCTTAATATTCTGGCAATCATATACGTGGCGTACACATTCTTCGGTCCACTGCTGTTCACAACATTTCCCGCTCTGGGCAATATCCAAATTTTGGATTTACCTCTTGTCCAAGCTTTCGCTACTGGCAGGGCCAATACAGCACCGAATCGAACAGCTGTAGCAGTGTCAACCAGGTGAGGAATATTGCAAAAATCGAAAAATCTTACATGAAATATTGAAAAACGCTGAGCAGTGACGGATCTCATATTCTTCGTACAGAATATTTCATCTACCCATGATTTAGTATAACATGTAGTGTTGTGCTTGAGTTTCCAATTTTGCAGTAGGATGTATGGTTTGCGCATAATTTTATTGAATTTGAGCTTCTAAGGATCATCAGAGATGGAAATTTGCAGAACGGTAATAACTTACGTAACGCTCGATTGAAACTCAACTGACGAAACGACTGTAACTCGCAATGCAGGGTGGCGTCGCGCTGATGCCATCGATCTTTGTGTATCTTACAAAGCACACCTCTCCAGAAAGTTCTTATATTTAGAGTGAGACCAATGTTTTATTACAAGCCTTCGCATATTGTTAAGCCAGTTAGCTTATTACTTTCTTATTTTATTTTTCCGGCCCATTGGTACGCTGATATTAGGTGGAGGGGAATTCCCATTTCTTTCTTACTGTATGATAGGCACTCGTGCATCGCGATATCCATAAAGTCAAACATTACAAAGGTGAATCTACGAATTGCATGCGTATGTTAAGGTTAGGGTATATTTGCGCAACCCACTGTAGTATACGAGGGGTCTGACATCTTCTGAATTTGCATCATGGTTTTTTAGAGTATCATCGAAATTTAATTTCACTAATCCGAGGACGTAGGCTTATGATCATCTGCCTTCGCATGTAAAGGAAAAAGTAAACAATCCTGAAAATTCGAGTCGATCTCACTGTGGAAACTTTTTAATATTCAGGACAAACAACGGAGCCAGTGGACCAGGAAATCCAACTTGAAGTACCTGAAGTATTGTACAACTTCGTTGTTGCCGTAAACGAAATTTTGATTCCCCGACTTCCCGATTTTTTGGTACTAAATGCCGTTCGACTGTACATCCTTGGGCTCCTTCTTTTTGGGATCTTCTACTCGTTTTACATGCTTGTGCTACCCATTGTGTACGAGCCTCCAGAGAGAAACGAGGATGTAGAAGACGAAGAAGACGAAGAGGAAGACGAAGAAGAAGACGGCTTCGATGACGATGATGAATATGATGATGACGACACTGGATCTAGACTAGACGAGGAATATGATGAAGACGCTATATCCAGACAAGACCAGAAATATTATGAAACAAACCAAGAGCAAGCTGGGGAAGAAGATGGTCAATATCTTGGCTACACTCACTATAAAGGAGAGTTACGCAAACGCACGGGTCAAATGGGAAGTTTCGACAGCTATTGGACCAGTCGCTCTCGGGCCACCGCTCCGTTCATGCATAGACTTATAAGGAGGTTCGTGAATCATAGACTATTTAAGTAAAGATAATTTTAATTTTTTCTAATCCGATTAAAACATTTACGCATCTCGTAATTTCGTGAACTAGGTTGATCATGATTTTTTTACCCTTTTACACTTTTTTGTTTATATTTATACGGAGTTTATTATCGAATTCATTAAAACACGAGCAAAATCTTGCTAGCTCTGTCATATGATACGATCTAGCCCCAAATTTATAACTGAATAATTACAGTATCTCCAATAGGCTAAAAACGAGTTCTTTTATTTTGTTGAGAGCTCTAACCAGTATAAGTTTATCATTGTGGAAATAGGGCATCTACATCGTGTAGAATAAAGTTTCACAATTTATCCCATCAATACATGAGAAAACATTAAGGAAGATATTCAATAAAGGCAATAAAAGCAGGAAGCTGTCTAATATTGGAGTTAAAAAAATAAATGGCAAGGATTCTACAATTTAATGATAGTTTCATGGGAGAATATTACGGTGGCGTTCTTGAGCCAGATCTCTTGTGTTCTACGTGTACTGATGGTTTGATAAATCTCGTAATGCTTTGATGCGATGTTTAAATAACACCTCCAGTTCAGCCACATGATATTTCATGAGTTCCCGTCCTCTGGTTAGTTTTTTTATTCGCAAGGACATGCGTTGTTTTTGGGAATTCTGCAAAGCCGTGATCTCTTTTCCTGCAATACATCAAATTTGTCAGGCTAGTAATTTCCTTAGGGTCAGATTTTCAACTGAAAGTGTAAAATTTAGATTGCAAGAAAATAAGGAAACTTTTTATTTCGGTAACCATTAACGTGAAGGGCCAACTTTGGTGTAAAGTTTTTGGAGTATATCTTTACGCCGCATTTCAATTGCCATAATTTGAGGCTCTATTCTGGTTCTAAATGCGTTCTTAATTCCGCTGACTTAAATAAGGTTACGTATAAACTTTACAGAATATTTATCAATTCGCATTACATGTAGACACACAATATTCATTAAGAAATCACCCTCTCTTCGACTTCAAGCCTTTCTTTCCCAAACAAGAAATCGCCGAATCTGTAAGGTACTTTGAGTAGTGCTCGACTGATCCTAGGCTTCATCGGGGTACCTACCAGTGTATGGAATTTTCTAAACTCCTTATCTGATACACTGCGGTAACGAGACTTGTTCACTGGTTCTGCCCTTAGTAGGCATGGTTTCATTATTTCTTTTCATTATTTTTCACGTCGGGTTGTAGAAGTATCGCTCAATCGGTTTCTTGCCAGTCTTTTTGTTTCTCGTCCACAGGGTTCACCTTTAGTTTTATACTCTCGCGACACACGCTATGAGATGCGTGCTTCTCAAATGTAGTTACATCTAACGTAAACTTCTCATGAAATCGATAAGGTGGTTTCTATTCAACTGAATTCTTTCGCAATTCGAAGATTGACTCCTTTTCATTTTTATAACCGTTTCCACAATTCTAAATATTACCCAAAACGGGCATACGTATCTTCAAAGTAAACAGCATGATTCGGCACACAGTGGTGTCAACACATTTTCCGAGTATTCGCATTGACTAATACCAATACTACACAGAAAACTGCAATTCAGTTAAATTGTCCCAGACGCTCGCCAGCCTCGCAACAAGGACCATAAGAAAGCTCTCCGGGGAGTCGCCAGACACAGGCAAGCCAACCGGAAACTTTACCCTCAGAAGAAACAAATTCCGCAGCGTCATCCAGACGACGTGAACAGAATTTTTGTCTACGACTACGACCCTGTGGTTGAACTGCCCGAGCCTTCAACTTTGCCGTGGATTCAGTTAGCAACCTTAGGAACCATCATCGCTGGGATGAACGTCGTTTTTGGCCAAATGCTCCTAGACATCAACAATAAGCCTAACCTGCCATTTCCGTTCGGCCTCAATCGCTACGGCAGAGATTTGAGGCGTCAGGCAAAACTTCGGAATAACAGGTACAATTGCATCATTGAACCTCCATGTCATAATTCACCACGATCGTCACAATTGAATTAATCTATTTCATAATCATTTGATCAGGGATATGTAAGTTTAGTTTGTGTCCTAAAAAATTGTTTTATACGAATGAAGAACTTGCTATAAAGTTTCTATTTTGCTGAATTCGAAGTAGTCAGGGATCATTATCTACTGTTCATTAATCTGAATATAATGCACGAAAGTTAAGTGTCTTTCAAATGTTTACAACTGTGTTCTTTTTGATGAGGCTATGTATAAAATTCAGGAGTAGATTAAAATGGTTAAAAGAGAGAAATATTATAATTGTTGATGGAAAGCGCTGCTATTCACTTAGAAACATTTGATTAAATGTTATGACAAGTATTTTCATGAATAAAAATGAACAGAAAATGAAACGGATGAGTCCAGTACGATACGACCAAAAGGATATACCGTTGTCTGTAATCAGGCATTGCCTAGCGGAAAGGTAGAAATAACTCAGCCCTCGTCTGACAAGCCCGAAATATTTTCCTCTACAGCTGATGCCTCTCGTTTCCTGCCCTTGTATCCTGCTATCACCGTCCTTTTTTTCCTTTTAATTTATTCTTCATTTACGCTGATACCTTTTCCCTATTAATTCACATGTTTGCCAGCTAACAGAATTGCTAAGAAGCTAGGAATAGAGGCCACCGTAGCGTTTAAGTAAGTCGAGCCCACATAGAAGCTGAAATGAGCTGTTAGAAAGAATTCTTCCGTTAAGTGAACTCATTCTATTGAATATCGAATATTAGAGTGAAAAAAGAAATTTCACTTCATCTTGAACCACTTGATGTACTAGTTTTTTCAATATGAATCACTCATAAGCGCAATGTAAATGATGCAATGACAAATGATGCGATAGTATCATAAACTACGAATCTCTTGCCACAAACGGTGTGAAACTGAATGAGTTCAAAGTTCTCTTGATGAAAATTCAGGTCGATCATAACCAAATTGAGCAATTTGTGACCATGAACATCAATTTCAGGGACTAATGAACAAGAAAGATAGGAGCGTCTTTAACAGCCGAAAGTGAGGCCGCAAACACCGAATGTTATGAATCTTCTTCACGCGCATGTACTTTCAATGTTTTATCTATGAACGCCAGTTGACAAATTCTTCGTCAAATAGAAGAAAGAGTACATGCATATATTACATGTGTGGAACACTGTGAAATTGAATGAAATAGCAAATTATTAAGCTAACATAAAAAAATTGTTACCTTTTCAAAGTCCCGATTTGTGCATCCTTTTCCTTGTGGGACAGTAGTCCATTAGTTACTGAGAAACCAACATTTTCGCGAACCAGCTGACACTCGACACTTCATTTCCCATAATTCTAGCCGCGATTCGTTGTTTCGTCATCAACAAAGCGATAGTTAGCTCGTATACAATTTCCTTAATCTTGACGGAAATTTATGTCAACACATGAGCAATAAAGCGTTAGTTGGTTGATTTCGCGAATTACAAGAAATTTGTACATTATTTTGCGTTGTCCCAGACGCTCGCCAGCCTCGCAGGAGGGAACATAAGAAAGCTCTCCGAGGAGTCGCCAGACACATGCAGGCAAACCGGAAACTTTACCCTCAGAAGAAACATATTCCGCTGCGTCATCCAGACGACGTGAACAGAATTTTTGTGATCGACGAGTACGACCCGGTGGAAGCACTACCCAGGCCTTCAACACTTCCATGGATTCAGTTAGCTACCATAGGGACAATCATCGTGGGCTTTAACGTGGTTTTCGGCCAAATGCTCCTCGATATCAACAAAAAGCCCAACTTACCTTTCCCGCTCGGCCTCAATCGCTACGGCAGAGATTTGAGTCGTCAAACAGAGCTTGACAACATCAGGTACAATTGTATCGAAACGTGTACCCTGAAAACTATTGAGTTCCAAGGAGCGTCGCTGAATTTTTCGTTTTTTTGTTCTCTGAAGGCGCATGCTTTCGTGTCATGTTTCAATTTTTATATTTGAACACTTGACAGCGTGATTGAGATATAATTCAACTGGCTGCCAAAACTAGTACGATGCCAGCTCTGCATAACCATTTGCAACATATAAAATACGAACTTAAGTGATGATTAACTTTTACATCGAATCTAGTCAAACGGCTGCCGCTGCTGTAGTTTTTAGACATTTGTACGAAGTATCGTCGGCGTAATAGAAGGAACGCCCAAATAGTGATTCTTACCGTGAATTAAACTGGAAAACTGGTAATGAAAGCCTCTCATCTAGCTTTATATTATGCAGAGTAGGCCATTTCCGTGCGATCGACTGATAATGAAAAGATCAACCCAGTCTTGAACAACTTGAGTTCACCGCCATCAATCATCAAATTTATAGTACTCTTATGTTAGAGCATCGATTCATGAGCAATTCATAAACTTCGAAAAACCATTCATGTACTTTTCCAGTCTTCCATGGAAGCTGATAGAGTTTTCTGAATACATCCACCGTTAAATTCATGTTGATCCTTTGAAGCCCTATGTACAAGCACGAGAAATGGAACCCAGAAAACTTGATATAACATAATCGACGCCGGATATACTCGCCTATTGCTACTTTTACTTATCTTTATCTTCTTTTCGTGACACTGAACTGCTACTACTGGCTATTTCCTTTGCTATATTTTGTCTGAACGCTGTTCTGTTTCCTCTTTTTCTTTTTGCTTTTTGTTGTAATCAATGAACTGACTTCAAAGAACGCTTGGAATCGAGGCTGTTCATACGTCGGGCAGACTGACGTTAAACTAACATTTGATTGACATGGGTGTGCGTATTTTGTAGATGCAACCCTTCAAGCAAAGAAAAACCTTCCTGAAGCGAAATAAGTACAATCACCGCTTTGCGATTAGGTTTATGGGGTGTGAATGTATAAACAATGGCTCGAGATAAAAAATGTGACAGTGAGAGTAGGACGCGCAAATTAATGAGGACTTACTTGGAAGATACGTAATAGTATGTCAACGAGTGCATTTCTAGGCACTGGCATAAAATTGCCACCTAGAGCGCTTCTTCAAACCCAAGATGAAGAAAGTACGAGTACGCGGCACCCGTGTCCAACAATGCGTCTGGTGCTAAAACAGTTGCTGCTCGTGTGGTAGAGACATCAGTAATTCGGACTAATTCCATCCAACTTGACGCTGCAATATGAAGATCTCGTGTACATGATCGTAGCGACTCAGACAGTGCGCCAATAAAAAAGTTGTCGACGATTGAAGAAAAAGAGCAGGTTTGCATAGGACTATGACACTCATCTTGCATAATTTCGAAAGATTTCCTCTAAGTATACTTTGCACGCTTTTGAAGTAATGAGTTCATTACAGTTAAGCATTTATAAACTGAATTCAATTTTAGAAGTATTGGAAAGCTGATACAGCAATGTAAATTCCTTTTTTTGGAAAAAACGATTCAATGGTTGTTTTTCTTAGACATTTCCTCGAGTAAATGCCCTCTGCTTGTCACACTCATGAAAACCTTTTACACGGATTACTAATCTGAACAGTGAACGTAACTATATACTTCAAATTATAATCACTTTATATTTTAACCTCATAGCTTGAAAACTATTCCCGTACCGGGCTATCACAGTGACTGGTGTACGAAAATTTCCACAATTAGCGTTAACATTAGGAAAATAGCTAATAATGTTTAACTACTCGCATTACTCGAAGCTGTTTTACCAGCAAACTTGATCATGAATCTAACAACAACAGTTCATTTCGTAGCAAATATATGCCACACGTATATAAATGTCGTACATAGTTTTTGCTAAAGCAAGAAAAGCTCCAACAAATCCTTACCTTGATACACAAAGATCGGTTATGTCAGAGCTGGCAAAATTCTGGTCTTGCGAGTTCAGTTTAATCGTAGTATTAATGATTTCTTGGAAACCTATGAAAGAATGTTGTCAAATACTAAAATATTTAAATAATTCTTGGCAGCAATGTGATAGAATTGAAATATTGGATATAAATAATGAAAAGGTCGATGGAAATACTCTGTGAAGCTCTCATTTTTGGATGAGATGGTGACAACTGAATGTTCAACCGTTACAGCATTGAGACTTTTGAGACAACGATGAGCAGCATTCCCGAGCCGTCGTGCACGCCTCAGATGCTCTGTGAGACCAGGCAGCTCTTGACCTACGTTCCCTCCTTGGAGCGCATCATCCAAACCTACGGGTGAGGAACGCATGCCCTCAGCCAGCAGCTCCCAACGCTGGGCGTGCGCCCCACAGGGGCAATTGGATTTCTAAATGAGGCAAATAAGCATATCTGACGAGGTCTGAGTATAAATTTTCCATTTTTACGGGTTTTTCATCAGGTATACGTAATTTTGAATGGAAAATAATATCTCTGATGTCATTTTGAGTAAATCATTTGTTTGAGGAGCGAAGGGAAGCATCAGGATTTCAGAGATGATTAGGTGGGGTTTCGCTTAAAAATGTCGAGAATCGCAGCTCGAAATCGACGCTCGTGATGAGTGATACATTATGGGTCCCAGTCCAACTTTTTTGCCGCCCCATCGACAATCAATTTTCCGTCAACGATAATTTGGGAGGCCAAATAATGACGCTCTCTACAATCACACACGCGGCAAGTTAACAAATTGATCGTAAATGTTCATTTAATTCTAGCATTATTTTAAGAGCTCCTTCACTTTGATTATAACATTTACCATTATATTTTTTCCCAGGGATGTCACATAAAGCGAATTTTTTTTGAGAGCAGTAAAGTAATAAGTACTCATTGTGACCTACAAATATTTAGAGAGCCTCGTGTAACGTTGGATCGCTAGGGAGCAAAATACATTTGAATTTCCAGCATAATGAGGCTCTAAAATCTTTCTATGAAAAACATTCAGATGTGAAACAAAGTTCAGTTCTCATATGGAAGCAAGTAAAGGCTTAAAATCATTACAAATTGACGGGAAATTGATTCATTTCTGCACTTAATTTTTCTAACAGAAACATCGAAATTAATAGGCAATTGCCGACGTTGTTACGTTTTGAAATTAGACGTGAGTTTGCAACTCCCACATTAGCTCTCTGGAGCACAATCTAATATAAACAACGGAATTTTAGGTATGATTGCATTTTCTGATCAAATTTGAGTTGTTTCATATAAGCTCCTTGGACCAAAAATTAGCCGCCTATTGTTTTTCGAGCTCCAGTGTACTGTCGTTCCGATTTATTTTCGAAGATGACAACGGCAGGTTGCATCGGGGTAGAGCCGTCATAATTTGGGATGAAAGTCATTTAGGATATATGAGGGATTTAAATTAGCCAGCTAAGTCTCCAGACATGAACCCAAAAGAAAATTTGTGAGATCACTTAAAACTAAAACGACAACTTAGACATCGAGAAGATCATAAACGTACTGTGGCCGCTCTCTGAACTCAGTTGGTGCAAGAGTAATTTAAAATTAATCAGGTGTACATTAGGACACTTCTAGACTCAAAGCCGCTCAACATTGCCGACATTATTCGTGCTTGCGGAGGCCCTACACCATATCAGTAGCAGGTGGCTAATTTTTTGTCCGGTGAGCTTACAATAAGTTGCCAATTGTGATACGTAACGCTTTAGAAAAAGAATGACAACGTATCTCAAATGAAACTAAATTAAAGGTTGGATTAATCACCAACTGCTAAACTTCTTCTATTTGATGAAATATTTTGCATTATCATTGAAATAACACCAATTATTTATTTAAGTAACCCATAGCAATTCTCATTTTTTTGAAAAACTAAAAGCCGCTAGATGATGGAAACGATAAAATCGATTCAGATATCATCCATCGATGGATCGAGCATGTCGTGCCAAAAAGTGTGTATATTTTTGAAGAGCTGCCTGTATTCGCCCGCAGGCTGAGCATGAACGGCCTGCGCCCCGACTACAAGATGGCATTGGAAAACGGGGCTACCCGCCAGTCGTGCCAAGCCGGACAACCTCTGTGCACCCCTTCTTTCGTGACCTGGCTGCTGGAAGCTGCCAAGGCAATTGAACGTCTCTGGCCCATTGACCACGATGTCAGTCTAGATTTTGAAACTGAAGATGAAGAACTAGTCCAACCACCAGAAAAAAGTATGGAGGATGAAGCTGAAAATTGAATGAATTTTCCCTCCTGATCAAGAACAATTTTGCATCAAAGAAAGCAAGACTCTGAATTATCCGAAATATGAACCACTGAAGAAGAGCATTTGGAACTCGAGGTAGCTGAGGGAAAGAGGGTTTGATTACACCGGTAGTTTGGATACGACGGAGCTGATATTCATCACTACGTCTTTGTTAATTCAATGCTCATTTCTATATTCGCATCAAAACTCGCTGAAAAAGAGAAAATCGAGCCAGGGGAAAATGATTTTAGGTTAAATATTATAATCTCCCAAGCCATCAGGTTCGATAGATCCAAGATCATTTGAATCTGTAAATACTTCATACATTCTTCTTACGGGATCGTTGAAAAAATCGTGTGTCATACCTGTCAAATACCGATCTTTCTAGATTTTTTAAGCGAAATAAATTCGTCGATGAAACACAACTTTACTAACTGAGCAATTGGTTAGTGCAGTATCTTCAAAAATTATCTGACAATCCTCAAAACAATCGACAATATGTTGAAGTGGTATTACGTTGACAGCCGAGGTTTTTTCGAACACAGCACATACACATTAGAAAGTCGCATTATATGTTTTTCTATGAGTTCTTAGAGAACTAATCTTTAATCTACCAATTGAGCTGTTGAGATTTTTCTATGTTCGATAATAACGAATGGGCATGGTGTTTAATTTTAAGCATACTCATAACTTTATGTTCTCATATGAGATGAGATACAACGAGCAACGTGTTTTAAGGAAGTTTTTTTAAGGAGAAGTTTCCCTGTATAATCCCAAACGTTGCTACCGCTGCAGCGATGCTAAACATACTCTTAGTTTTGACGCGGTTGTACTACGATTATTTTCAGGTTTTATACAGTGATATGCGACCTATCTCTCCGTGTAATTTTGTTAACTAAAGTATTCTACGAGGTTTGTTCAAATCGAGACGCCGACATTTGTCGTACAAACGTTGCAGCCAGAGTCCCAGTCATTATTGATTTTTACGTCAGAGTAATCCCAATGCTTGCAATCTCTCTCAATGTTTTTGTCATAGTTGGAAATCTTCACAGAATTATTTTCCTAAAATGGATAGTAGCTGTCTCTTCAAATTCTGTTCAACTTCATCTTCATTTTAAAAACGACGTCCCTTTAGGACTCTTCAGCTGGGAGTGAGAACAAACTTGTGAGGGCAGATCTGGAAAAAACGGAGAGCGAAAAAGGATGACCATTTCTGTGGAGGCCAAAACCTCTCAGATTGGCAGAAACGAGTGACAAGGCGCGTCGTTTTGGTGGAACACGCAGGTCATTTTCATGCCAAGTTTTTGGGTAAAAATATATGTCACGACATGATCTCGATCCTGACTTCTTCAGCAACGTTTCCTGTGTTCAAACAATTTAATCGAATGATGGAGAAAAGCATCGGCGATTTCATCATTCGTTGACCTCGAAATTCGTCTCAATATCGAAACTTTCCCATTCATTATCCTACTTCATTTACAATTCATAAACCAATTATGACACTTTGATTGCTCATGCAGTTATCCCTAAATACCTGCTGGCACAAAACCCATTTCAATAAAAACATCTATTATTCGCCACAATTTCACACACAGATTTTATTTCAGGAGATGTTTCATCTTCATTTCTCATATGGATTCACAGTCCACGCTGCTTTCAAGTTAATGATGGGGAAGTGAGGACGCAGTAGCAAGAGTCCACAAGTGACGTTATCGATAACGATAACATTCCGTGAGAACTCAGAATTTTATCTGCAAGTGACAGAACTTACTGGCTCTCAATCGGTGCCGTGGTTAGTTAGTGCGCGATTGTAAAATTCCAGTTTTTATTTGAACAGACCTCCTATTAATATTGAAGCTAATCCCTTGTTTTTCTTAGCGGTTCGTATGTTTGTCAGATTCGTATAAGAGAGGTTCCGTAAGCTCTCACATTCATTTTTATTAAGGTTAATTTGAGTTTTTTGTGCAACTTGTATTACCTTCTGGACGTTTATATCATATTATCTTTCATACATTACACATATCACTATCGAAAATTCACTATAATTGTGTCAGAAGTTACTCCATGGCAATCATTTGCTTTGAGATATTAACCAACTTTGTCTGCGTTGGGACTGTTTTAAAATAATTGTGAAGTATAATTCGCGAACCGTTCCTTATGAGAGGCCTGAAGAAAATGTAGACACCGCTTTTGGGAGTCCATCTTGTAATGTGAAAGATTGAACAAAGTTGATATTAAAATAAAGCACGAGCTTATACCCTAATTATGAAAAAACTGCGCTGATTTCACTGTAGTGAGAACGCGGTTCTCTTTAATGTTTATAAAATGAAGTAAAAATACGCAACCCTAGAGGAATCTCCCTCAACGTTGACCATAACTACATATTTATGAGCCTAAATTTCCTCAGTAACAATGAAGCTGAGCTGCGTCAGTCATGTGCTTTCACAAGGTTTTTCGAGACTCGCAACTAGACTGACGGCAAAGGATTTAACGACTAAAAACACGTTTAACTTTTTATACGGCAATATAGACAAGGTTTCTCTTGAATCACTACATGTACATTGCTGTGTTGCTAGATTATGTGACCTATTTATCGAATGCGTTTGTATCCACTTCCTCTTACATACTTTTAAACTTTCAAGTGCTAACCTATTTATTAAATTATTATTGAAATAAGTAATATGTATTTATTTATTTATTTAATTGTTGATTTATTTATCATCGTCTTTTAGCACTTTGAATACCGTTTACTGTTTGTAAATGTAGTGCTCTCACGTTATACCATCCCTTGACCAATTCACATTTGTGAATGTTCAGTCTAGGTACAAATCATGCATTGTTGCCCTAAATATAACAAAGCGGATGAACTTCGGCGTATAAATTTTCCCTCCGTCGAGACAGAGCAACGATTTTCCTTCTATTTTACATGGCTTTTTTCCTTCAAAACAGTGTTAAAATAACTGTAGGTCGACAAATGCTGACTCCTAGGGGGAAAGTTCTGCACCTTCTCCTATAAAAAAGCTATCAACAAACCTCGTTTCAAGGCTGGCCTACTTACTAACTTATCGAAAAAAAAGTTAAGCGAATTTAGCAACGTCCATGTATTAAAGTATAGCAATACTTTCCTGGGAACTCGACAGGCCTAGACAGACTGTGGTTTCTAAATTTCACAGTTGGGGCCTCGCTCACTCGCCCAAGAAGGATTCAAGGTACGCTGGCAGCGACCAACCTGTTCTTAACCAGGTCAAATTTACGAGCAGGAATGGCTGCTGCAAGCAAGCAATAATAGCCAATGACGGGGAACGCACGCACGCGAATGCAGCGATTGACTGACGAGCTTTTGCAGCGGGCATGTGCATCTCATTCGAGCGCTCTGAACGGAGCTCTTCAGTCGCGTCTATGGAGGGTAGCCTACCATTAAATGCGTGCTTTCGAGACAACGCTTAGATTGAGAATAAAAGATCTAGCGCCAAGTGTGATCTGGTCTCTAGGCTTTTTAATAAGTAGAGCAATCTTTTGCGCTCAATCAATTTATCGATTATTGATATCCAAAAGAACTGAGATATTCTATGGCTCGTTGCGTTTAAAGTGATTTGAAAGGTTTCTGGGTTAGTGTGCAAGGTGTGTTGAGAGCGCGCATCTTCAAGAGCGGATGTGGTATTGACACCTACCCATTCGCAGCGTGACCGCACTCGTTCTGAGTACAATTTAAAAGCTTTTTTCTTAGAAAGACGTTATTCCAACATGATCTGCCAGCTTCCGTTCGACGGCGACACTCGATCCCGTAGATCTTTCTTTCGAGAAACTCAAGAGAACGTCTTTCTTTCTCAAATACGATTTTGCTCAAACAGATATTTTTAAAGTATCTCATGCATCGGAAATGATTTTTCAGTAAAATGAAGTGAACAAGCGAACAAAATTAGACCACAGTCAATCATAGCTCGGGATTCGAGAGGTATTTTGATTTAAAAAATTAACTTGGGAATATTGAGTTTTTATATTTCCTTTCTGAACGCAGGAACGTTGCCGGATGTCAGGCTGGAACGCTGGAGTAGCCATTACTGCTTGGCACAATTATTCAGTACAGTTAAAGTTTGGCACAAAGCCCTGGCAAAATTGGAATACCTAAATAGAATAGAAATATCGATAAAAGATCTTTTAAAGTAATGAGAGATAACTTCATGAAGATTGCATTATTCTGAAAAAGTTTCACCTGAGGTAATTATCCTGGAGAAAATATTTGAATGCAGCTCCCCACATTTTCTAACATCTACACACTGTAGAATTCTAAATATTCAATTCCAGGGATAGAAAATTTCAAAATTCTAGGATTCATGAGTAAGAACAAATTTCGCTTTTTCCAGTGATTCTTGGAGGCAACGGAAATAAATTCATCACAGATTGGCAGTTTCAAGAGGCCCTCATTTGTCTTTACTATTCCGTAAATTTCAGTCATATCGTAAAATATGACGTACATCAAACAAGGTTGAACTCTACAATGAATTTTTTTCGAAATTCAAATAATTGCCAAGTAAAGTCTCTTGAAAGTAATGGAATATTTCAGCTTCAGCTTTTTATGCAGCACCCAGTTTTAACGACCTTCCAGTAAGTTGATACGTGAAATAGAAAGAAATCTGCCACCAACATTTGCAACACCTTGGTAATCTCAACCGCGTTCTTTACTTAACTTTACTTTACGCTGAAAGTCAGCGAAATTTTACAGCTTTCGTTCACGAACAAGCAGCAGGGTAGAACGGTGCCATTGGGATAATACGCAGACTTATTATACGCAGACCAAACCGACATTATTAGCGCACTTTAATGAAATTAAAAGCATTCATGAAACTTAGTGGCCTATGCAAAGTTGAACATGAGTAATTATTTTCTGAACTTGGAAAATTTTTGCGTCAAATTCTGCTTTCAGTCACAACCTTCAAAGCAAAGCAGTGTAACTCTGAATTTAATTGTACACTAAATCCTACAGCCATGTAAAAACAACCCTCTCCTTCTCTCTACTACGTAACTTTTTCCGTAAAAAAGATTTTCCCTAAAATCCTGATACCGACGCGTAAAACCGAACCTATTCCCCGCTAACATAATTATAAAATCAAACAAGTGGCTAACTTATAATTAGTATTGTCTCTGACGCCATAAAAACTTCAACCCGTCGTAGCTGCCATAACAGCTCAATAATCTACCATTTAAAATGCCTTTACCTATGTTTAAAACCTACCAGGATATTCGTATTAACCATTAAATCCCTTATTGCTGAATAAAATTTATCCAGGAAATGTCATAAATGCACCACCATAGTCATGGAGTTTACCGTGTATGAGGAAATATTCCGTCCCGCTAACGACAATGATTTACTGCATCGTCGAGCTTTTACCTCAACGCTATAACGACGCCGATTCTCTGCATCATCAAGCTTCGACATCCCCACTAACGACACCGACTTAATGCATCGTCGAGCTCCGACATCCCCATTAACGACACCGACTTTAATGCATCATCGAGCTTACGACATCCCCACTAACGACACCGACTTAATGCATCAGCGAGCTTCCAACATCCCCACTAACGACACCGACTCGATGCATCGTCGAGCTTCGACATCCCCACTAACGACCCTGACAAATCTCACGTATGTCTTGTAAAAGAAGAATAATTTTGCCCGTAGAAGTGGTAACCGATGACGAGAAGTTCATCAACTCCAGACTGATTGACTTGTCCAACGTGCTCGGGTTCCTGTACTTCTCGTGGCACATACTCAGGCCTGAAGACCCAATCCCCGATCTCAACGACTTGTTCGGTAGAGAGTTGGGCGGCACCGACCAGTCCAACGACACGAATGTTGACAAAGACTATGACACGGTGTTCAGTCTTTCCTACGAAGTCGTCATGAACAGGTCAGGCACTGGGTGTACGCAAATAAAATGGAAAGGAAATGAACTAAGTTTCATAATCATGTGAAGGGTAGGCAGAGTTCATGATGAATACATTTTTCATGCAAAATTTAAAATAAAATTTTTTTTTTAAAGGTATTTCATAGCTTTCGAGCGAAAGTATTTCTGTGCATTTCATAATTGAAGAATGGGCGTACACTAAAATCGTAAACGAAGCAAAAGCCTGTTAAAACTAAGTAGGGCATTTACTTAAATTAGCAGCAACTAGATTTGTTATTGAATATATTGTGATTCCCTTCGACTTGAAAATTTCACGAAAAAAATATGCAAAAATTTAAGATAGATTGATGTTGAGTAAAATTGGAAAGTGAGAACAGCAAGAACGACAGTCCTCGTAGACACATGCGAGATACACTTACCTGCCAAAAACTGGAAAAAAAATTGAGTATAAGCTTTCGATATCGAGACTTTCATTCGCTTTAGAACGATATTCAAACAAGGAGTTCAAACTCGAAATTTATACAGAAATCAAGCAAGTTGTTCAAATTTTGATAAACATCACATCAACTTAATAATAAGAGTGTAGATGCTTTAGGTATTCCACGACGAAGAAACATAAAACGTTTTATGACGGGCAGCCTGGACCCGGTAGGAGCAAGCCTCGAGTACATGGGTGTCCGGGACCCCCCCTGCAAGAAGCGGTTCATGTGCACAGCTCGCAAGGCGATGGCCAGCTTCTCTGTGACGGAGATCGCTGCACAGCGACTGGGGTCAGTGTGCATTTTGAGAAATGGCTAACTACGCGTGTCTTCAAAGTTTATTTAGCTATGAACTACTCACTTTTAGCCGATATTGACGAGGTAGGTCTACTTAATTCAAGGCGCCAAAGCAGTATAAGAAACTGGATTTGATGAAAGGGACAAATTTGAGGGCTGAGGAGTCGTTGGATCAATGCGCATCGAACGCCAAGGAGGTAAGCATTCAATGTCAAATTATGATATTGAATGCAGAAAATTTAGCTCGTATGTTACATGATGGCTATATGTATAGATTGGTGGGTCTAAGAAGCTGTTGTTATGGGTCTCTACCCTTGTATTATTGGGCGTAAAAGTTTGGAATAAGCATTCAATAATTTATGACGTCACCATATCCTCGAGTTAACGAACAAAATTATCAAAACAGGACTAATGTAGGGAATGAGTGTACGCGTATACGGTCATTGAAGAGTTAAGCTGTATTAAATAAAAGTGGCATCATGATCCCTGGGACCCAATATTGAACTTCACTAGATAACCCATCCAGTAAGGGATCCTAAAACAAGGGACTGTACGCAATGTGACTGATATAGCCTAATATTCAACTTGATTAAATAATCATTATAGAGAGGGATCCTCGATCGGGGCGCTGTACGCAGTTAGCTGCTGGAATCCAATATCCAACTTTACTAAGTAATCAATCTTACAAGGGATTCTAAAATGTGGACTTGTATGCAGGTGGTTACTGGAATTCAATAGTCAACTTTACTAGATCAACCTAACATAACATTTTAAAACGACGAGGCTGTTGGGACCCAGTGCTCGAATTTCTGGATAACCAATTCAGTAGGGAGTCCTAAAACGAGGAACTGTACGCAGGTGGCTGCTGGGGAGCTTTCCGAAGTATGAAGACGCGCTCGAGCACGGCAGGCAACTGCACGACTGTCAGGAATATTACCCCGAGTGCGCATCCCTGCCACTGCCTTTCCTCTGATCCAAGAGGTGTATAAGACCTACGTGCCTTCGAATTATCATCTCCACTGCGATGGTTCTCGTGAAGGAACTGGTTGAGAAGACGTCATCACATAAAGAAGGATATTTTGGGCATCAAACTCAGTACTACCATGATCGTGTTCTCGTGTTAGGTCTTGACTGTTCTATGTTATATGTACTGTGTTTTTTACAAGCGTTCCGTTTGAACATCCTCCTGGTGAGATTTCGTTGGGTATCGTTAGTCTGATGACACTGTCTGATGGTTGTTCAGATGGAAAATAGTGTTCACTGCTTCATCTTAAATGTTTAGCGAAATTATTCCATCACTCAGATGGTGTAGGCAACCGTTTGATAGTACGCTCCTGGAACGTAGCTAATGTTTGAACGGTTCTAAAGATAAAATTCCTCCAGCATCTACTTCGACTCATTAATCAGCGTAATTCCAAGATTCTTTTAGGAAATCGCTAAGAGGCTATATATATATATACTCGTACTGTTCAGTATAAGATAAACAAATCCTTTCATTTGAAAATTTTTCTTTTTTCACTGAAGCCCATATGTTTTCTGTAACATTTTCATCGCAAACTACGTACGGCAATGTTATATCTTAATTAGAAATTAGCTAATATGTATTTCAGTTACATAGCACTAAAAGCACTGTAGGATATCTCCTGCCTTAATTCTACCATAAGCCACAGTACGCATTGAAGATAAGCGATTAATTTTAATTTTCTGCCCATACCATTAAATTGAAACGCTAGAACCTTCAATGATTTTTTCGCCGTATGCGTCCGATAGAAATGAAGTTTGAGGGCTAAAATTTATTTATAGTTTTTTCTACCTTCTGATAGCATTTCTGAAAACTATAAGCAATTCTGATCTTCCTTCAAAACTCATTTCAAGTGTGCTTACTAAATACTTGAAGGACAAATTTAGTTACTTGTTTATTTATGCTACTAATTATTATTAACACTTTGACTGCAATTCTCCAATCAGAAATATTTCATGTCCACAAATATTTCCGCTATTAGTTTAAGATTGAAAAATTTTGCTATCACAAATCACAAATTTGGTTATTCTATTCATTTTCCCCTTAATCTAAACTAGCTTATTCGAGGAATGAACACAAATTTTATGAAAACTTAAAAATTTGTATTCATATATGTTAGTGCTTTCGTAACGTTATGTTAAGTTAGATGATCGCGTGTACCATATATGGCACACGTCGCAGTCAAAGTGTTAAGAACAAAAATTGTGCGTAAGCTCGTGATCGTCGTGTTTTTTTTCATTGTAGCAATATATTCTCTTTACCTAAAACCTTTAGCGAAAAGAAACTCATGAATACCTAGAAACATTACTCCATCGTATTCCTAGACGCAGTAATTCCTGGAAGCATTTTCTGATCTCATGGATGGACACAGTAATTCCTCCAAATATCACCTGGTCTTATTTCAGG
Source organism: Orchestia grillus (assembly GCA_014899125.1). Taxonomy (NCBI): domain Eukaryota; kingdom Metazoa; phylum Arthropoda; class Malacostraca; order Amphipoda; family Talitridae; genus Orchestia; species Orchestia grillus. The sequence continues at coordinate 10,191 of VOMN01069303.1, read as the reverse complement.
ATACACTAATTCCAGCAAGCATAACGTGGCCTTATTTCTGGATACATCAATTCCTGAAAACATCACGGGATCTTTTTCTGGATACATGAATTCTTTCGAATATCATGGGCAAACATCACCTGGTCATATTTGTAGAAGCATTCATTCCTGCAAACATCACTTGGTCTTACTTCTGGCTACATTAATATTACTTACAAATATTACCTGCACTAATTCCTGGATACGTTAATTCCAGGGAGCATTTCCCAGTCTTATTCCTGGACATACTGATGCCTTGAAACATTAACCGTTCCCAGTCCTGGCCTCAGGTTAATACCCAAAACTTCAAATTAATCTCATATCATTGCTCAATCTTATTCTCTTAGGGGAGATTGATGCATGGGCTCATTGCAGAATTTTATTCATCTGCACTTAATTCCTATTTCATTGTCCGATTTAATCCCTTGTCAAAATTTGATGCTCGAAGCCACAAACGTAAATTTAATAGCCACTTCCTGATCCTGTTAGTAGACACGTCATTCTGCGTGCAGCATTAAGATTCAAAATTTTCAATCTCACGAGACCAGGTAATCGAAATTGTGGGCTCTTAACCAGTTACTATACGGGTTTGTCTCCAATTTTGTCATAACAAGAAAGTTTGGTATTTCTACCATTTGAAATGAACGTTGATTACGACAGAGTAAAGCAAAAATGGCATTTATTCAGTAGTTGTGTTACTACTGATTGAAGTGTAGAGTGGTCGAAGTATCCCTCGTGTCAATTTATTACCTCATGAAGAAAATACTCCGAACTAGAATGCAAGCACCCACCAAGTGCAGGCGTGCATTCGGACGGTATGGCTTTGATAACTCTGTTAGGTTTCAAGTCGTCCTGTAGGGTAATGAGCCTAACTGATACACCTCAGGTATTATTTTTCTTCGAGTAGTTATTTTATGGATGGCATTAGTAATCATTTAAGATTTAAAGTCTTGCTTCAGAATGCTAATGTTCAATAAATGTGATTTAATGGGAAACTTGACTACATCATCCATTGGCCTCCAACTTTTTTTAGACTTTCTTAGAGACTGCCTTGTTTTATGCTAAGCAAAACAAATATAATTTACTAAGCATTTTATTTTTAAGAAGAGAAACCGTTTTGTCGGGTGTTTATTCAGGTTTTTAAAAAATACCGAATGAATTTACAACGATAAGAAGAATTATAAGTGAGGCTACTTTAAAATGGTATTCATAATATCCGCCTGTTGCGCATGGCTCATCCATTTTCGAGTGAAAGTGGAATTTCAGTTCAGTTTCAAGAGTCTCAAAATGAGCTAGGAATAAATCTAACGTGCCATTGATACCAGCCACCTGAAAGGCTCAGATTTGGGTCATGAGGATGGATCCCATTTTAAACCTTCACTTTAGGTTAAGGCATTTGATGCCATGAGATCATATAGCTTAATTTTTTCAACATATCTCTTCAATTTAACGTTGGAATCAAATAATTTATTTATGAATCCCATTTCACATCATTCTACCTTAATAACACACCCCGTGTATCAGCCAATATCTAGCAAAGAAGAGGCTTCTAAGTTCTGTCGTTTCTGAGGAGTAGCGGTTCTTCGCAAAACAGCTGTGGGCCTCAATGACTGCCACCACCTTGACACGCTCTTTAGCAAACTTGTGGGTAGCACAGCAGTCTCAACTACCATGTAAGTCTCGTCACGTTCAGCACACGTACTCGGTATGTTGCTTCCAAGCACTATGGACCCAAATGAGTGGTATATTACCTAATGAGTGCAACCAAGCATGTATAGCTCGAGCATGAAGTTAGCATGTTAAGCAACACATTTGCTGATATCTCGTTCTTCCGTGTCTACCTTTCAAACACGCAAATCAAACAAAATAACGTCGACAGAACTCGACTTCATTGGTTTTCAGTTATTAATTTTGTTTGAAGACATGTGTACTTACAGACCTTTTAAAAATTTAGATCTAATATTTGAGTCGAATGTATATAAAATTATTGGAATTATAGTCAGTAAATTTCACCGTCGTCTAAATTAAAATTGGAAAATCACCGTCAGTACACCGCCCATAAAAAACTATCATCAATACAGTATTCATCATTACCGGATAGGAAATCAACCCTACCATTATGACTGCCATAGCAATGCAATCATAGCGCTGTTTTTCAAGTCTCGCATCCATCGAAATGGCGGCAACTATAACACGGTTCCTTCTCACGCCTTATTGGTTATAATTCACATCCATCAACAAGTAAAACGCATCACTTTATCAGAGACGCTTTCTTACCTCTGAGACTTGTAAATGTCTGACATTTTTCCGTAATGCTTGCGCCGGAAGGTTCGAGCTTACATACATCTGCCCCAAGTCAAAAGCTTAGTCAAATATTGAGTAACGATACTTTGCCTCATGTTTAAATGTTTAAGGTCTATGGTTTTCTTATGTAATACAGCAATTTTTTAAGTGATAAATTATACATTGCATTATTTATTTATTATTCTAAGTTCTGATTGATCCAGTTTATTTGTCGAATCGGATAGGCATGCATTTAAAGACATAGCTTAGTTTTATTCATATCCTTCTATTTATTGCATTATAAATGTTTCTTAATACGCCTTTGATTTCCTCTCATAAATCTGCAAGATTATGCCTCGACGCAGGTACGAACTTCAATTTCGTAAAATTTCTTACCATAATGAACATCCTCTTGGATTGCGTTTTATGAAGTGAATTTTTCAGAAGAATTTGACGTTAAGTTTCAGAGAATGATTTGCTGACGGAAGTTTTGGTCTTGAAAGCTGTTACATTTAGCCGTGCTATTGTTCCGGCCTGTTTAATTATAATTACTCAAATTTGAATTTTCTTATTGTAAAAGTATTCGTATTATAGTACATAAGTTTAAAAGGAAATCGAAAAAAAGTTTTGATAATAAAGAAACAGGCCTACTAATTGCTATATACTTTTGTTTCTTCAGGAAATGTTGTACAGCTGTTTATTCCTATATTAGAAAATAGGAAAACGACTCGACAAAATTTGTTTTTCACGTTTAATCTTTCGTAAGATAAGTTTTAAAAGTATGTGCAAAGGACATTCTGAAGTCTTTACGGATCTATTGTGCTAAAGCACGGAGAGACACGCGACTGATGAACTACAATGTGTTTATCCCGGCAGGTAATTCTTCTACAAGACGCCCAGAAATTATTCCAGAGGATAATTATCAAGCAGGGTTTGAAACAACAACTGCCGGAAGTAAAACTTCTGGAGAAACTGAGGCTACCAATACAGAAAGCCCGTATGTGAAAAAAAGTAAAGAAACTTTAAAGAAGAAAAGAAGAATTCGCCCAACAAAAAAATCTCCATCCAAAACGGAAAAAGTTTTCCGCACGTGGGGATTTGTGCTGAAAGGTTTGGGCGTTTTTTCCGTGTTGTGGGCGTTGCTCGTACCTGTCCTCGTCAGCACTAACTCCTTTGGTATTGTCAACTTAACGAAGACCATCGCAGAGTCCACGCAAGATTTCTTCTGTAGAAATTTCTTCTCATTGAACCACCTAAATTCTAAAGTTGACGATGCCATTCATAAGTACGACTCTCCTGCAGAGTACAATTCCACTGCTACCACCGCTGAACGTGAGGCGCTAAATTCTACCAGCGCTGTCTCCCAGAAAACTACTGCAGAGCCGTTCGAGGATGAATTGGAAAAGCCAATAGAAACGATAACAAAATCAACGTCTTCTAACGAAGAGAATTTGCTAACCCATAACCGTAGTTCTTCACTTACACCTAAACAAGAATCTTTAAACCTTGAGGTGAATGATAGAACTAAAAATGTAACTTATAATAATTCTCAACTCGATATCATTGCTGATGAAAAAGAAAATGAAATCGATGTCGACCGAGAGTTAGACCACGGATTGAATTATATTTGGGCAAGCATTCTAGATAATCTACACCGACGATTTGTATCCAGCATTCATCACAACATCGTAACGTTACTTCAAAGAACCATATTTCCGAAGAAGAAAAAGTCAATGGGAGCAGACCAGTACAGGTACTCCATCGGCGAGATGTTCAAGCTTAATTGCTTTGGTTAACCTCCTGCGGGTAGTGTTCGTCAATACCCGAGCCAATATTTTGTTTGCATGCTTGGTTATTGTCAAATGTGAACAACTAATTCTTGTTGAACTTTCTGCCCAGCATCTCCCATAACTTATATTTTTCAGAGGTTCTTCCTACGCTGTCTCTTCGTTAATCATTCCAGTAAATTACTTGACAAAATCAAGTGACGGTATGACTTCATCAGGAGTTAGAATGAAAAATGTTTTCAAGCTCGAACTGTCACAAGCACCTTTGTAATTTGTAGCTATTATAGGAAGTCTTCGTAATGAAATGTACTGCTTTATTCGGGTAATTATTCCCATGTGCGAAAATAATTTGATCCTCGACTTCCTGTATGCATGACAGATTCAACATCGATGTTCATTTCCAGTTTTTAATCACACTTTTAATATTTTATCTCGCTGAGACTAAAAATATGAATGAGACGATAGCACTGCAGTCTGAGACGATGTTTCCGCACTCTCTCAGACCGGTTAAACTTCAATTCTACGTCGATAAATTTGCCTGAAATTTAATTGGCTGTACGCGGCCAAGAAAAGGTGCAAGTACAAGAAATATGATTTGATTGAGTATGAACGTTTTCAGAAACTTTCTTGCTTTCCTGTCATTTCCCTTCTTTTTTGTGTTTTCCAAGGACAAGAAACTGGCGATATTGGCACAGTCAATCTGAACAGCCCAGCAGACTGGCTTAGACTTGGTCTCAGACTTCTGTTAGGTCCCCTCTTCATTACCATCTTCGGTCTTTGGATTGCGTTCATATACGCAGTTCCCTTCAACGCACCAAGGGTCAGACGGTCACTGAACGAAATCGACTCATTTGAGACACAACTCAGGTAATTTTTTCCCTTCTCCCATACCTAGTCGATCTCATATGTGTTATTACAGTGTACGCTTCCCCAAACATGTACTCGCCCTGACAACCTAACAGAGTAAGGGTAAGTAGACTAAGAGATAATGAGCTTTACAAACCCTTCATATAATTTTGGGTCTTTTGTACAGTTCCACCATTTCCAGTTTGAATTTGGAGGAGTAATGCATGCGAACAAGTTTTACTGCTGCTCTGGTTCCGCTTCATTATAGGGTTTCTATGAAGAACCGAGAAACATCACTTTCCATGAACCTAAGTCAGCCTCTTGATCTACGGGAGCTTGAGTACATGCATCATAATAGAAAGTGAATAAGCGAAAATGAAATTGGCTAAAATGTAAATTTGTTTTTCGTACTTGGAACAATAATGAAACAATACTCTAATTTATGCTTAGGAATGCAAATAATTTCACGTAGTGAAATACGTTTTTGAATAAAGAAATGGTGCTAGATTCACACTCTAAATAAACTTTGTTCAATCATCGATGTCAGGGCAGAAGACTGGAACGTCTGCACCTCTGTGGTAGAGGCGCGAGCGACACACGTCCTTCTTTTCATTATTATTTCAGTTCTATGAGAATTTCGGGTCCTCAGGCCCATGCACTTCGTGCCACAAGTCCATTACTTCTAGCACGCGTTTACCGAGTTCTGTTTCTACGTGATCATCTCACGAAACCATGACAGTATTGCATATCAAAACTAATCTGGAGGTTTCATTTTAAACTGAACAGCATTTCTTTTACCTAAATACGTTTGTTATCCAATGTAATTATGAATATGAAACTTTATGAGCCTTGGCAGCATATTTTGCACATTATTGCTCTATAGTTCCCCGTTCAGAGGTCTCATCATCCGTTAGTACGTAGGTAGTTGCTACCTACGCAGTGAATTGTTCGGTTTTCGTAAGAACTCGCATGAAAACCAATCTGCTAATGGACGTAAATACGCTTTATCTTGTTTATAACTAGCATAGCTAACACACCTCATTCAATACTCGAGTTAAAACAAATAATTAACAATTTTTGACTTAACGATCCAGCGTTTAGTCTTAATTTCTATCCCGAAGTTTCATACTGACTAGATGCACTCGAATGCACTAGATGCACTAGACGCTAACACAATTCATGCAAAAGTCGTCATCCGCACCGAGCAATGGATCGGTTCCAACAAACTAACGCTCTGTGTTATTTATGTTTATAACACACTCTATTTGGTTCTTACGACACATATATTTTCTTCGCTATTGGATGCTTGTTTTAGTTAATACCACTCTATGTATGTGGGGTGTGAACGACCGTAGAGCGCTCGTTTACTGGAGCTGATCTGGCGGTCCATGCGGTGGCTGACTGTCTTCTTATTTTTACACGTGTGAAATGGTCTTCCATGTGAGTTCTACGCATGTGCAACACTCGTGTAGAATATGATAGGTCTTTATAAGTGGAACAGCTATCTCATCAGCGGGTGACACTACATTTATTCGTGTTAGCAATGTTTCTTTTTAATCTTCACCCAATGCCCGGAGATCCTGTAGATGTGAGCTGCACGTTTTGATTCTCTATCCTGTTTAGTTGTGACAATGCGCAGCATGAGTTATTTCAGACTTGATATCACTATAAATATCAAATTTTGTTGATTACTACAAGGTACTTCCCGTTTTTGTGCAAAGTTTTTATCTCTACGTTGTATCACTATTTTACAAAGTACATACCTGTATGTAATATTGTACAAAATACAAACGTAGGTACCTAGAATTTAAGTTTTCTTGTTATGGTTTGTATGTAAATAGACTAATTCGTCAATACATATAATATACTACAATTTTCTCATGAATGTATGTTTGCTACCTTGTTTCACTATTTATTTTAAGCGCTTAGATGAGTTTCCCAAAAAAATCGTAATTGCAAAAGTGCATGGATTTTACTCACAAGTTATTGACAAAAAGTAATGAAATTCTATAACTTTAAGTAATAGTTTTCGTCTTATGGCTATCGATAAAATACTCAAATTATACATAGTTCTCACTTGAAACATATACAAAAAAGTTCTAATAAGAAAATGCATGAAACACGTGCCATTTGAACTAGATTACGGAGATCAATCATTGAGTATGAAGATCACTCACTCTTTCCCCCGAACTATCCAGAATGTAGCGCCAAAAGAACCGGTTAGAAGTTATTTTCACACTCGCATGCACGAAAAACAGACAGTAAATAAACGTAAGCATAACTTCGTGTCGCACACCCAGATATGACCCCGTGGACTTAATTCTCGACCTGCTCAACATCCGGGACTTTGACGGCACCCGGTGCAGGGAAAGACTGGTGTGCGACGCGAGACAGCTGGTGTCCACCCTGCCATACTTAGCAGAGTGGTTCAGGTGAGTTCCGATCTTGTGGAGGTGTCCGATGTTATTTTTGACCCTCTTAAAGGTCACTGCCCCGTTGGCCGGCGGTACATTCTCACGGTCAATCAACGGTCAACGGTTAATCATTCTCACCATGTAATTTCAACAACTGTGATGTACATATGTGTGGAGACGTAGTGTGAATGCAAGAACCACGGCGTCTGCATTCGTGTATATCAGCGATCACTTACAATGCAACAAGCACGGCGACGTGTAGACAGTGACGGTGTGCACTCAACAACCAGGTGATCCACGTAAGTGGAAAGGGGCCGCTTGAAAGCAACGATCGTTAAATGTCTCCGATAAGTGAACGACACGATAACAGAGAGCAGTGACGATTTAACTATCCTGTGAACGATCGCTGTCCACCTATGTGGACGACTTGGCTGTTGTATTCACCACCAAGGTTGTTCGCCGTGTGGTTTTGTATTCACACGGTCATGGTCGATCACAAAATCCGTGTGAAGGCACCGCTGGCCTGCCGTCTACTGGTGACCGTTGACAGATAAATAGTTTACATCAGGGTTGATGCACTATTTTAATGTTAGCGTCGCCATGCTGTCAAAAATGACGGTGAATCTCGTGAGGAATAATGTAATTTTCTGTGTCACTGATACGGACTTCCTTCTCCGGTATGCTATCGCTGATTAGGGAAATGTACCCGAGAGTCTGGAACCGGGAATTTTTTCCTATTTAATTTCCTCGGAGCCCTAATAAATGGTTGCATACAGACACATATATGAGTAAAATTGAAGGTTGGGATTTTATTTTAAGTTGCTTTTGAAAAATTTCGGTTACCTCGAATGAATGAACACCAACGTGACGTTGCTCGAAAACTCGGTCGTCCAGAATCCTAGAAGTAATTGAAATTAAATTTCCAATCAGAAAAACAAACATATACATAAACTTGGTGTATTATTGTACCGTGCAAATTAAGTACCAACAGTACTTCTAATTTTACCAGCCGCTTAGTTTAAGAACGCCTCATAGCCTTAGAGTAATTTCCAGTGCCACGCACGAAATCAAGCTATTAGTACTGAAGCATCATCATCGTTCTCTGACTACACGTCACGGTGTTATTTTCCCCAACGCCCCAACGTTACCACGCTCATGTGACGTAATCTCTGTAGAAATTATTAGGGATTTGCTCGAAATTCTGAAGTCTTGCTGAACATGTAGAGAGCAATTTGAAATCATCACGGACGACAAAACGGTCACAGTATGAGAAATTAAAAATTTGCAGTGAGAGATATGGAAAAGTATTGCAGCATTGGCTTAAATTAGAAGAAAAATATGTAAGTGATGGTATCATAGGAATAGAGCTGTTAAAGATAAACAGATTTCGACAGTAAGAATGCTGTTACATGAAAATTTTGTGAAAGCTTACCTTTTGGTTCCTCCCAACAGGACTGCGAGCCACAACAGGCAGACCACTGACGTCACTCGAGACTACAAGTACAACGAAGCCGCTTCCAAAGGCGCTGCGAGAGACGACTGCACCGTTTACCAGTGTCCGTACACGTCTGCCCAGCTCGTGACTGGGTGGCTCTAGCAGGGCCCACATTTTCACTGCAATAAATGGCGAATACCTAATTAAATGCTGACTCTTAGGTTCAGTTTATGCCTTGATTTTCGAGTTCAAGGATTACCATACTTGATAAGATTAGGCTCGTGAACTAGCATCTTTTTTAATCTATTTCTCTTTGAGATTATTATATCTTTAAAATTTTATTTGAAAACAATTATGATAATGCCATTTTCGTGATGGGGCAGAAAAAACTACGCCGTGCTCTCTTATTTCTATTGTTTACCGCGGACCCGAATTCAAATGAGAGAGGCCTTTACGATCATTGACAGCGGGATGTATACTTTTCAGAAAAGACTTGATTCTTGTGAAAATTAATTTAACCAAGTAGATAAGAAAATTTTATACAGCCCATAAATTCTGATCCCTCACAACACAGCGCTCTGAGTGCCTACTCAGGGAAGCACGGCGTTAAGAAGAACTATGTAAGATGAACGCATTATTTAAGTATTAAGAAGTATTATTTATTATTTTCAATCTGAGATATATCATTTTTTGAGTTTTCATTCAATGGTTTCTTGCTGCGTTTGCATCGTTTTACAATAAGGTAATCTATCTAAAGTAATATAGTATGAAATTGCAATTATTGCAGTGTAAATATGGCTATAGAAAATCGAAAAATTCTTTAAATGGCAGGGCAGCAGATAAGGCATCGATAGAAAAATTAGAAATGAATTGTTATTTAATGTCAAATTGCGTAGATGATTGAAAATTTCCCACAGCTATATATATGATTGGTCTCGTCCATTATCAAGAAATGTCAGACAATAAAAAAGTGTTTTAAATTATTTGCGTCTTTTTAACCTTGATTTTTATTCTAGAATTTCAGTTAACGTATCCGTCGCGTACAATTTATAAAAAAAAAATTACCGAGAAGTGAATAACCTATTTCTCCACCAATGCAAAAGGAAAAAAATAGAAGACGAATCCAAGTCACTACCACGATACTTTCATTTATTCTAATAATCAGACTGAAGTGGAATTTGCAAAGTTCGTTAAATTATATAGTTCTCGAGAACCAGAGCAAGTTAGGACTCCGACCTGGCCAATAACACGAGAAGCGGCGAGCCAGCAACGTGAGGACTGTCAGCGGCCGCGATGCACGAGAGTGCATACGCTGGAAATGGCCCTTGCTGGTGCGCCTGCACAGTGGGAGTTACGTTTGAGGACTCATAAAACCAAATAAAGAAATTAATTAAGAAAGAAAGAAAGA